>VDFB02072291.1:0-42820 GCA_007258455.2 Sequoia sempervirens
TGGAAGAAGCGGGGGTAAACTGGATGGTGGAAGGTGTATGGTCAGATGCTTTTGACACTTGTAGGATAATAGAGGTGAAATGGCCACATATGTTTTGGGGATATGATAAGGCTTGTGGTGGAAAGTGGACTTACGATGGATCGAGGAAGTACCAAAATTGTTAGGTTGTTGACCTTGGGGTGTGTATCCAAGGCCATCTGAGCATGGACGAGGGACTTTGACATGTATAGGCTCCAAGATTTCTTGTTCAAGAAGGCTGAAGCCTTTTCCTTGATAATTCATTTTTTGTAGCATTTGATTGACTATAGGACTAGGTGAAGTTTGGAAACTAGATTTGAGTTGATTATTGGACGAAGTAGGTGAAGTGATGGACAATGGTTGTTGATGTCCTAAGGAGGAACACTCATGGATGAAAGTGGATAATGCAAGTGGATATGATGGTGGTTTTGAAATAGGGTCAATGGTGGATGTGGAAAGATCATTATGATCTTGATTAGTATTGTGTTCATTAATATCCAAGGTAATGGTTTGAACTCCTATGTTTTCTTGGGAGCCACTTGTCTCATCATGGGAAGTAGATATTTGTGCATCATGGATGGGTGAGATGGGAAGCTCTTGACCATGGAATGCATAAAGTTGGCTAAGAGGATCATCATGGTCTTCTTGATCATAAAATATATCTTGATCAAATATGGGAACTTGATCATGAATAGGATTATGTGTATTATGAATGAGATCATTAGGAGGCTGTTGATCTTTATGTGGATGAAGAGGTAATGTTTCCTCATGTTTAGGATTGTGCTCTTGAAATACCTCATGACTTATTTGAATGGAGGTGGAAGAGGATTTCTCATGGAGATACTTGACATGTTCTTGATGGTCAACAACATAGGAGCATGATAGAGGGTGACTTCGACTTATGAGGGGAGACTCTTGAATTGGATCAAGAGGTTGTGGATGACATGGTTGGCTTGAAGGACCTGGCATGATGTTTGAGGACTCTTTTGTATGTTCAAGTATATGTGTTGAATGACATGGTGACAATTGATTCCTTGCTTGTAGCCCTTGGGTCACATCCTTTATAGGTGTAGGGGTGGAAGGTATTGGCTGAGGGTTTTGATTTTGATTGGATGGAGGAGTGAATGGACTGAATGGGTTGGTGGATTTGGGAAACTTCACATGTTTACTTTTTTAATGTTTGTACTGAGGATGTGGAGTTGATGTATTGGCAAGTGGATTAGAGGATGGTAAGGGTAATGAAGGGGTTAATGGGTTGGAAAGCATAGGGACCATTGGATTAGGACTAGGACATGGTGGCTTTAGGATAGGCTTTTGATTAGATAGTGGTATGATATACTTATAGGGTGCATGACCTAGATTAGTGTTCCCCTTGTCAATGGTTTCATTAGAACATGAAGAAGTTTGACCTTGTTGCAAGGTATAACTTAAGTTCACATGTGTTTTTTGTGATGTGGTTTGATAGGTTGGAGTGGCATTGACATGTGAAGAAGTGGATGGATTAGATTGGTATGAGGTGGAAGGGGATGGCACATAAGGTTTAGGTGGCATTGGTTGATAATGAATGGATAGGGGATGATGTTGTGGTTGTTTGATTTGACAAGTGGAAATGAATTGATTGGCTTGAGCTAGGGGGTGTTGGATTTGAGGTGAATTAATTTGTTGAAAAATTTGGAAGAGGGTTTGAAGTATTTGTATGGTTTGGTGGTCTAGAGGTTGGGGTATTTGGTGAATTGATTGAAGGAGGTTTTGAAGTTAGGATGCTAGAACTTTGTTTTCAAATGTGGACATGGTGTCACACATATGTTTAAGTTCTTGCATGTCAATTCGTTCCCCAAGGTATGCAACATAGTTCATGTTATCATTAGAGGTGGTAGGAGGAGACCCTCGAAGTATGATTTTATGTTTTGGTTTTTTCTCATTGTTTGCATTAGGGAGAGGGCCTCCTTGAATTACGATCTTGGGCTTAGGATTATCAATGGGCTTGTTTATGATTAGGGCCATTTTGACAAGTGTTGATTGACTAGGACTAGGTTGGTGATGATGTTGAGATGATAAGATTGGATGATTAAGAATGATTAGGGTTGATGGTTAGAATGAAAGTTGAATGATGAAGATATGATTGGACTATGATTAGGAATGGGTAGGATGAGATCAATGTGAAATGATGATTAGGATAATGATTGGGAGTGATGTGGAATGACAAGATTGGGTGACTTGATGGATTAGGACAATGACTAGGATGATTAAGATATGATGTAGAATGACAAGGATATGATTTGGATTGGATTGGGATGACTTGAATATGATTAGGAATGACACAATTGTATGAATTGGATTGATTAGGATGATGAATAGGATGAATGAATGATGAGTAGGATGTGATTAAGACAAGGTGGAATGATGTGGCTAAGAAGGGTGATTAGGATGAAAGTGATTAGATATGAATGTGTTGGAAGAACATGTAGATTGACTTGTCTTTATGTGTTTGGTGTTTACCTTGATTTGGAAATGTTTAAACGAATGATCACACATGTACACACATGAATCACTCACGTAACACATAAGAAAGTTTGAATTTTGAAATTTGAAGAATGTAATGATGATTATTAAACAAGCACATGTGGAAGACACATCAATAAGCCATGTGACTAGTGAAGTGGGGTATGGCCAATTAGGTCTCAAGCTAGTTTTCAAGAGGTTGACAGGTATAATTTGAAAGAAAAATCCTACCACACAGTTGGGAGAAAGGGGTAACCCACCCTTAACTTTCAATTCCAAAAGGTATAAAGTTCTTTGGCGCTTAGCCAAGAGTGACAAGATTTTAACTCCCAAAGAAGCATGTATTTCGATTCACACCTTGATTGAGATCGTCCCTTGGAGGGGTGTGTGCTCCAAGCAGGCCTCTTAAGAAGGGTATGAAAAAATCAAACCAATGAGGTGTTTTGGAGGACACACACACTTGATTCACACTCACAATTATTAATTGAATCTTAAAAAGTTGAAATGTGTGAAAGCAAAGAATGGAAGCACTTGTTCTTTTTAACCCAAAGCCAAAATGTGTGGTGGAATACAATGGTTATTTTTAAGCTGAATATCAATGTGTGATTGCAAAAAAGATTGATTTTAGACCCCAAAATCCAAATGTGTGATCAAACAAGTTGCTTTTTTTAAGCTCCAAATTGAAGTGTGTTGACAACCAATGATTAGAGATGAAAGATGGAATGTGTGCACCTATAATTTCTTTACCTCCAATTTTTTGTCCACTTGATCCAATTTTTCCTTTGAAGTGTTTATTTTTCTACACATTCACAAAACCAACAACAAAGCCAAAACCCTAATAAGATAATTGATCACTAATATTAGAGGGTTAGCTAGTCAAGACAAATCTGATATTTTGGAAATATTTTTTGCATAAAAAATAAAAACACAAAGAATAAACCCTTACTAAAATTTCTAGAGCTTTCCAAAACTGTAAATAAATCTGAAAATTTTGCTATTTTGCACCCAACATTAATTTTTTATGAAAAATCATTAAAAAATTATAAAAAATTCAAAACAATTCCAAAAATTCTGATTTTTAGACTCAAGGTGCCTGACATCGTCCCAAATTTGTAGAAATTTTTTTGTGAAAAGATCTGCAACCATTTGCGAGATATAAGCAAATATTTGTAAAACTCTAATTTTCAAAGATCTATTTTTTGTCTACTTATTTTTCATGCAAATTAAAAACATAAAAAAATGAACCCTAGTAGAATTTAGAGAGCTTTCCAGAAATGAAAAAATATCTGAAATATTCACTAATTTTCTCTCAAAATTGATTTTTCATGAAAAATAACAAAAAAATTTTAAAAAATTAAAAACAGCTCCAAAGAATCTAATTTTTAGATTGGACCTAATATTGTCTCAGGTCTATAGAAAAATAAATTGTGAAAATATCTATAGCTATTTGAGAGATATGGTTGAATCTTTGAAAAATAGGATTTTGTCCCCAAAATGATGCAAAACCTATAACAAAAAGGATCCAACTCCAAAATTCCTCAAAATTTGTCAAAATATTGAGCTAAATATTAGTTTTCGAGTTCACCAATGTAAATAAGGTAAAAAAATCTAGGTTAGCATAAAATAAAATGTAGAAAGTAAACCCTAGCTAAATAGTGAAGTATAATGGAGTAAAAAATGCATGAAATAAAGGAAAAGCTTCACCAAATAGTAGCCTTCATGCCCTCCATGATTGACATTCACTGCCCTTCTCTATTTGTTGCAAAATGATGTTTTCCCTCATATTTCTTGTGAGGAACTATGACTATGACAAGACCTAATCAAATATTGAAGGATTTGATCTAAAATTCAAGTGTACTCAGATTTCTACAAGTATGAAGAAGTGTGGAAGCCTAAATTCTAAAGCATGAAGTGTGAGATGATGAAGTGACGAAATCAAGAGACGAAAAAAGCCCCCAAATGAGGTTGACATTAGATTTTTATAAAAAAGATAATTTTGGATGAATGGCCAGGATTGATATTTGAGAGATTCCCTAAGATCAAAGGTTGAAATTGCATGTGACAACCAACAATTAGGGTTAGGGAAACATTAGGGTAAAATTTGAAATGGAGGGAAAATCAATGGACAAGGTTGCATGTGACAAGGAGATATTAGGCATAGAAAAAGAGACTACTAGAAAATCAAATAATAATTTAAAATTATTTGATTCAAGAAGTGATGTTGACCTTTGAATTAAAAATTAATTTAATTCAAAAGTGGCGGGGTCATGTGACAGTTAATAGTGATTTTTAAATTATTTACTTGGTGGGAAAAAGGAAAGTGGACAATTTTAAATAAATGATTTTATTTAAAATTGGAAAAAGCCAAGGTGGACAATAATTAAATAAATTATAGAAATTTATTTAATTATAAGAAGACATAAGAAAGTAATGACGTATTTAAATAAATAAATAAAATTTATTTATTTAAATAATTAGGAGGAAATAATGGACAAATAATAATTAAATAAATTTATGAATTTATTAAATTATAGAGAGCATAAGACATTAGTGATGTATTAAAATAAAATAAATATAATTTATTTATTTAAATAGTCAGGAGGAATAAAATATGTGAATTAATTAAATAATTGAGAATTACTTAAAATTTAATAGTTGAATTTGGACTAGAGGACATATTTAAATATTTTAATTATGTTAAGAAGAAATATGGAGAAAATAAAGCTTACAGGCCTAGGTCAATTTTATGTGTCTATAGGGTTCACCAAAATGATTGATGTGGAAAATATGATGATGTATATCACCTTTCTCACACAATCATTCAATAATGTCCTAGGAACCCTAATTGGATTGACTATCAACCTCACAAGGTGAATCAATTCTCAAAAAGGAAGACCTAGGAGGGGGATTTTTTAGGCTTTGAAGGGTTCACCACTAAGCAAAAGCTTGAAAAAGACACTTTAACATTCAACTTACAAAACCTAGTGACGCAAGCTAGAAGAAGGATGAAAATGATGAAATTAAATGCCAGAAAGTTATGATGTATGTACCTAGGAAGTTTGGAAATGTGACGAGGATTCTAGAAATGTAAAGAAGCTATCAAAATGAGCTATAAAGGACAAAGAGGCTCTTACTATTGTCTTAGTCCTGCTACTGTTTTTTGGGGTAGATGCGAAATCTTTAGATGTTGGAACTAGATCTAGAAGAATTTTTAAAAAATACCCTTGGGAGGACTAAGATTCCCTTGCTACAATCTTAGTCCCAATCAAAATTTCTAAAATATTTGAATGTGCCTAAGGCTTGATTTCTACACTTCCTTCTTCTCTGATCTCAAGTATTGATAATTTTAGATTTGGCGTGTAGGCGAGTTTCCGTGAAGATGACAACTTTGTAATGCAACTTTGCAACTTTTCAACTTTGTACTTCAAATGATCTTTAAGTCTTCAACCTAAATCTGCAATTACAAACACACAATGGAGGAAAAAAATGTTGATTGTTAGTGAATGGGGATTTTCCTTGGTCAAACCCCTTTGTTGGTAATTAAACCTAATGACGAAATGAATGAAATGAAGCATGAAATATAAGATATGTAAATGATATCACCTTGGATGATGTTTTGTGAAGAAAATTTGTATCTACCATGTAGTGGCCATGAAGAATGTAGATCTTGGATCCTTAGATATGATGTGAACAATGGTTGCAAATAGATCTTCAATGTTACATCTACAATCTTGGCTCAACAACATGAATGGATGCACTAAACCCTTGAAATGATGCTTGAATCTTGATGATGGCTCCAAATACTTGATGAATTGCTCTTGAATGCTCTTATGGACTCCAATTTGCAATTAGGAATTCTCTCACAAAAGTCTTGATGTGAAATGAGTGGAGGAACCTTGTATTTATACGTATCCATGCTTAGTATCTCAAAATTATAGCACACCAAGCTAACATATGAATCCTTTTATTAAAAGAGGGTAAATCCTGTGAGAATTTGAAATTAAATCTTGAAAAGAAGCCAAGGAGGACTAAGACATCCTAGGTGGCGTCTTAGTCCCAAGGCTAAAAACTTGGGGCACATACTCCAAAAAGGGGGGCATTTAAGGCACACTTCAAATCAGGGCCACAAGAACTTTGGGGAACAAAGATGCCCTAGGTGGTGTTTTAGTCCCAACCCAAAAATCAAGGACACTCAGATAGAATTGTTAAATTATCATTTATCCATTGGAAAAGGTCATGATTAGCTAGAAAAAGATATAATTCATAAGGCTTATAGATGAAAAATAGGACAAATTAAGACATAAGTAAGGATAAATAAAGTAAGGTGGGCCCAAACAAGTGTGAAATGCAACGGTATGCATTTTACTACACTACAATTTTAAATTTCGTACTCTTGTTAGGTGATTTGAAGAAACTAAACTAGAATGAATCTAAGCCATTCATTATAAGGAAATCTTGACCACTCATTCTATTGTTTGAAAACTATAAATAGGGGTATCCTCTCATTTTCAAAGAGAGAGATGAGTTGTTGTGTAAAGGAATTCTGCTTCTACATATGAGAAAATCATTGAAGTTCATGGGTTCTTATGTATTCTTCTCTATTTTTACATGATTTAGCCTCCAAAAGTTTATTTAAGCATTGTTTATCTCAGTTTAAGTTCATTTTTTGTTTGTAGTTCATGTTTAGCTTTATTGGTGGATGTATGTTGCAGTATTTGATGCATTTCCAACTCATACTTTTTGTAATTTGTTGATGACAAGTTTCTATGTAAAGTTAGTCTGAGCTTCCTTTTCTGCTGCACTCAAGTTCAATTGTATGTTCATTCTAAATGGGTGAATGTACAATATGAATATCTACAAAGAGCCTTAGAGGATTGCACTAGTTTTATGATATTGTAGGTTATCCTTGGTTAAGAAAAACTTAGTTTGGGAGATCTATATACCGCAACATCAGCCATTGTTGTTGTTGATCATAGTTTTAAATTTAGAATAACTTCTCTCAACCCTTGCATCATTTTGACTTTTCTTTAAAATATGAGTTAGACATAAGTTTCCAACATCATAACAGTGTCATATCTGATGAACCAAAAGAGTTTCAGACTACTGTCATAAATTTTCTATTGTTATAATTCACTAATTTATAGATTGCAGGGTATGTGCAAGATCATGATGGGCCAAAAAGTGGTGATATGATGGGTATGTGGCTGACGACTTTTTTTTTTACCCAAAATTGATGAAACAAAAAGGGTTTTTAAAGGAAATTCTCAAATTTCCACCAATATAAATTATTCTAAATACTTTGAATTTAATAAATAATTATTATTCATTTTCTATTTGAATTATGACTAAAGTCCTGATTGATAGGATGATTGAAAAAAATCTATAGCTCTCAAATGGTATCACATTTTTTGAATCTGAAACATGCATCAAATTTCTATGCTTTGCATACTATAGGATTAAAAGGAAAATAATTTCATGAAGTTTTGACCAAGTTAAGGTGGTCAGACATACAAGTTTTTATATTTTTAAAATTTGTAATAAAAACTTCATAAATTATTTACTTGGAAAAATTTACAAAAAAAATGCATCACATCCAAACATGAGTCCTCTACTTATATCTAAAATCCTATAAAAAAATATTATCATTTTATTGTGGTTAGGGTGGTCAGATAGACACCTACTCCTTATTTTTCCCTGAAATTTAAGTACTACTGCATTGAAATTTTAAATTTTCACCAAATAGATTATTATTTTTTAATAAGCCTAGTAGTTTAGAAACTACATTCAGTTTGCTACAAATTCTATTCTTACATATTTTTAAAAATAATATAGATAACTTATTCAAATTTTTACATCAAGTTGCCTAACTCTGATTTTTCTAAATTTTTTGCCATTTAAGGGCCTATTTTTTCCATGATGATCTTGCACATACCTTACAGACACAAGAAATCCATTCTTTTTCAACCATAAAGACTCCTAGTGATTACCAACAAATCACACATCAACCATTGAGCTATTTTTGCAAATTCATGACCTAACACTCGAGAGACCTTAGGGTGATTTTTTGAAAATTAGCTATACATTTTCACCTTTGAAGAGAGACATCACACGTGTGTGTTGTCTGTGTTGAGAAGTGTGAAAACACCCATCAATAGAATCAATGAATATTTCTCTTCATACTAACTAACTAAATTTTGATAGTAATGAAGGGTCGTGCATAAGTGTATAAAGAATGTATATTTCATCAACATGATTTTATCCCTTATGCCAAGTTGTAAATTTTCAATGAACACTTTTTGAACATTTGCATTAGGAAGACTAAGATTGATTTGTGAGTAAAGAAACTGATAACATCCTATAGATTTTGTTATCTTTTCATATTTTGTGTTTTCATTGCACTAAATCAATTAGTGTAATTTTAGGACCAATATTTACTTAGAAATTTTGGAAGAATGAATCAACAAGTTCATTAAATGAGTAGATTGAGTTATTTGGTAATGAAAAAACCATTCAAAAGCAATGCCTTTCAATGACCTAGGAAATTTTTTTATCGAGGAGCTTATCTTCAAAAATGAAGGCACTACACAAGGTAGTATGTGCCAATAAGTGATTACTAGGTTCTCCTTTACCATTTTACTTCCCAAATTAGGGTATCTCTATTCTTTTTGGCATGGGTGTTTTCAAAATTTCAAGTAACAATGGGATCCTTTTTACATATTGCAATGGTTTTACATTTTTGTTTTGGTTCAATATTGTGATTTCTTGTTGAAGTGATGCCACATTTTGCAAAAGTTGGTTTATGATGACATCGTTGCTTGACATTTTTTGGGAATGTGTTGAATATGGTGGGATTGTGTAAGTGCTTGGTGGACTACTAAAAGGATTCCCGGTGGAAATCCTGATTCCCAATAGAGAGCCTTAGGCTTGGATTTATGCCATTGATTTGTTGTATTGTTAAGACTATAGTTGGGTTTGTTTATGTAGGAATAGAAGGTATAGTTTTAGGGAGGGAGGTTTGGCTTCCTCCTTGGTTTTGATAATTTTCCAATGCTTGAGTATAACTAGCCATTCTAGGGATGTTAGCATCAACCATTAGTCTAGCTAGATATTTATTTCTCAAATATTCTTGAAGTCCCTCTAAATATTTGTCCATTTATTGTAGTTTTTCTTCAAGAACATGAGAAAAAATAGTCTCAACATCAGTAAAAATGGTTGATTGTAAAGTTGTCATTGTATGGTAGCATTAGGGAGAGAGTCCAAAATGGGCCGAGTATTAACAATACTTTTCATGAAAGAGTTGGAAGACTCATGATCCACAATGGATGTAATAACAATGTAGGATTCCATAAGTCTTGAACTAGATATCACTGAAGTATTGTCAACATGACACCTTGTCATTAAGCTCATCCAAGTTTCAAAACACTAAGTGTGCCTACTATCAACACTAAACTATCAACTAATCACAAAAAAACATTCAAAAACAAAATTCAAACAATAGAAGTAGACAAATAACATAAAAAAAAATTAAAAAAATTGAGAATTTTTTTTTTGAAAAAAATAGGAGGAAAAAGCTACCCAAGGGCATCTGTGTCCTAGATAGAGTTTCAAAACATTCAAAGTTTGATTGTGTATTATATTGTTTAAGGGTTCTATATCTATGTGAGGTGAAAAATATTTGTAAATAATAATAATTTTACTTATTTAAATGTGAGATAAGATGGAAAATAGATAAATTAGTTAATAATATTATTTAATTAGGTGAGGTCATAAGGTAAAGGGGAATTGACTAGGTGATGTATTTGTCTTATTATAATAAGGCTCTCATAGGAAATATTTAGGTGTTTATACGCATCCTCATCCTTCATGGGAAGAAATTGAAACTTCATTCAATCCTTTGTGATAGAGAAGGTGTTCTTCCACTAACCATTTATTTCATATTGATCATACTACCATAACCTCTTGAGTAACACATAGAATGCATCAATTGAGATAATTACATATCATACCTCACTTGTCTATCCTCTTATATTGAATGAAACTTAAAATCAATTTATGACCATGTTTTCTTATCTCTTATATATCTAATATACTTTATATGTCAATATATTATTGATTATCATCAACCAATTTTTTTTCCCCATCTCTATGGATACCATGTTGTTGGTGTTGCCTCCATCAATAATCAACTTGTACCAATTGTTGACAAAATAACTCTATTAAATATATTCTCTTCCTCAACCATGGAACATCATGCCTATGAGTTGTTTTTAGTATATTTTTTGCATCATCAAACTCTTCCTAACCTCTATTTTTATTTTACACTCCACTACCTAACTATATTGATTATTTAGCTTGCACAACATTCACAGATTTTTCTATGCAACCTCACTCTTCTAATTTTTAATATATTTTAAAATGCATGATGACTTAATTTCCCACATATATGAAATTCACCAAAGTCTTTCTTGTTAGACACACAAGACAACTAATAGGGGGGTTGAATCAGTTGTATATTAAAACCTTAAAACCCTTATTATACAACATGAATGTAAAAAAATGAAACATCAACACATCAACAACAATACACAATAGAACACTATATTTTATGTTGAAAACCTTATTCAAGGAAAAAAAACGGTGAGGGTTAACTCACATATATATGAATATAAACATCAAATACAAAAAGGATCACTATTGGAGGGGCTCACTACCCAAAGGAATCACTTTCCAAAAGAATAAAAGGCTTAATTCCAAGGGATCATTACCCGAATAGAAATAGAATAGAAAGAGACTACTACAAGGAGGTTTAATACCTTAGAGCAACAAGAGAATATACCACAACAACTCTTCACCATCTATAACCTTCGTCTCACTGTCTCTAAAAACTTCAGGAACACTGAAATGTAGACACCTTCTGCTCACTGCTTTCGGTAGTCATAAGCATTCATCCACACACTCAGATCTTAACACTTGATCACACACATCTTTTCACATCAACTAACCATCTTCATTAGCACATTCCCAAATTTGAAAGAAAAGAAACTTCAATGTGGAGAAATGTGAAGCAATTCCATTTCTCCTAAACAATCTTCTTCATAGTCTAGCACACTATCAAACACATCTCCTAATGTTGTATGAGCTGGAACCTCAAAATATGGATATAACACCTTTTAACACATTTGAACATCACATCCAAACCACACAAGCACATCTTCAAGCATGAAGAAATGCAGAGCACAACACATAACACATCCTTATTTCCCTATACACTCTTTGTAATAATTTTCTCAAAAGCACTTGGAAACCAAGTGACCATGTTGCATTTGCAACACCTACTCAACACCACTAACACCTTCTCATCATAAAAACACTAGAGTTTGACATAGTTTGACATAAATGACAACACTAATGACAACATAGTGAAAAAATCCCCCCCTTTATTATTGATTGGAATACCTACTAAAAAATCATCAACAACAAAAGCAACTTTTATCTCCAACTCTTAAGCAACTCTCCTCACTTTAGCTCTCCACTTCTCTCTCCACTACTCTTCCCCTTTATCTTATGTTTTTTAGACATCATTGTCTCCATGTTTTTTAGACTTCTCTCCCCCTTTGACATCAATGGAAATGGGAAACACCTGCACATTTCACTCATATCTATCATACTTTTAGGCACCACATATGCTCCCCCTAGTTGTGCCAACCAAAGATACCACTACCCAATCCCTTAAGAGGTATCCTTCATCAGTCTAGGAAAAAAAAACTTGTTGAATTTCTCACCTAGATAGATGCACCAACTTATGCATCTAGCTGAAAGAATGAGGGGCAATAACCCCTAGCTTGTCTTTGAGATACTCAAATGTATCTTTTGGAAGAGCCTTTATGAAAATGTCTGCTATTTGATCCTTTGTAGGCATATACTCCAACTTTATTTCATTCTCGACAACATTGTCTCTTAGAAAGTGATACTAGATAGAGATATGATTTGATATTAATCCACCAATCATGGATCTATATTTGGTCTGATATTTCATAGGAGATTCATCATTTTCTACTCAATTTACAACTAGTAACCATGAGAGTGCATACTAGTTTAGAGTACTCCATTCCAAACTTCATTAACATTTTGTAAACATATTTTGATTGTGTATTTAATATACCTCTTTTTGATTGATTTATTTGTAGCCTAAGGAAGAAAATCATCTCCCCAAACATTGACATTTCAAACTCATTTTGAATCTCCTCAGTAAACCTTATACACATTTCCTCATTTCCTCCAAATATTATGTCATCAACACTCACAACTACAATCGAGATTCAATCTCCCTCAACTTTGAAGTAAATATTTCCATCTAAAATACCCTTTTTGAATCCCTACTGTAATAAATTATTGTCCAATCTTGCATACCAAGCTCTAGGAGCCTATTTGAGTCCATATAATTATTTCAACTTGAAAACCATATCAAAATCTTTTGATAATTGAAATCCTTCTGGTTGTTCAATGTATACCTCTTCTTCTAACTCACCATTCAAAAATGCATATTTAACATCCATCTGATATACCATGAAGTCTTTATGTGCTACAAAATCAAAAATATCATAATACCTTCCATTCTTGCTATATGAGAAAGTCTCTTCAAAATCTATTTCTTCCACTTGTGAGTAGCCTTTATATGCACAAGCCTAGCCTTATTTTTGATAACTTCTCCATTCTCATTCAACTTGTTCCATATCACATTCTTGTTTGCTAGTCTTGGGACCAATTCCCATGTTTGATTCTTCTCAATATTTCTCAACTCTTATTCCATAGCTTTGATCCAATTTTCATCCTTTCATGCCTCAGTTACTATTTTAGGTTCTATCTCAAAAATTAAACCAAATTTAACATGTTCCTCTATAATAGAAACTTTTCTTCTTATCAACACACTTTTTCTTTTCTCTCCAATTATTTTAATAATTATAATGATCCTTCTTCACATAATTATGAGTCTTATGATTCATTTTGGGAGCTTCTTCCTCTTCTACTATCATCTCCTTTTCTTTCTATTCTTCATTTTCTTCTTCTCTGCAAGGGGGTTCATTAGTTTCACATCCTTCTATTACAACTAGTATTTGATGTGATTCATCATCAACTTTGACACTTACACTTTTAACTATCTTCTTTTTGTTGCAACACCTATATGCCTTGCTCTCTATAGAATATCTAAGGAAGATTCCTTCATCTGATCTTGCATCAAAATTTCCTAAGTTCTCTTCATTTCTCCTGATATAACATGTACTTCCAAACACTAAAATATTTCACAATAGAAATTTTTCCATACTATAGCTCATAGGAGGTCTTTGAACAAAATTGTACACTCTTTCTTGTCCTCTATTAAGAATGTAGACTACACTATGAATTACTTCTCTCCAATAGACATCTGGTAGATTTTCTTCCTTCAACATGGTTCTTGTTGCTTCTTGAGTTGTCCTATTCTTCCTTTCCACAACTTCATTCTTTTGAGGAGTCCTAGGAGCTAATAAATGCCTTTTTATCCCATGATCTTCACAAAAATTGTTAATATCATTGGAGGTGAACTCACCACCTCTATAAGACCTCAAACACTTGATTTTTTAGATCCATTTGATTCTCAACTATAGATTTAAATTCTTTAAACTTATCTAGAGCTTTTGATTTTTCTTTGAAAAAAGTGACCCAAGTCATTCTAGAGTAATCATCTATTAACAACAAAAAATACCTATTTGTTCCATAGAAAAATGGTCCCTTATCATTTTCATGCCCTTTTAGGTCTTGTTTCATGGTGTTGGAACTATGTTTCTTTGATTTTATGGTGTATCATGGCTTGAACATGCTTATTTAGGTACTAAAAATCAAAGAACGATGTCTTGTGAAGGTGTTTTGAAGTGTTGTAAAGTCTTGTAACAAGCTTCCACGCTCTTCTAGGCATATTTTCACTATTTACACCCTTCTAATGCTTTATTTTGTCCCTTTATGCCCTCATATGACTTAATTAACTGTGTTTTTCCATATTATCCTAAGAAAAAACATTAAATAAAACATTTTTCCTGACACTTGTTTTTAGATCCTAGGTGGGACCCATTTTCCATGGGCGACGAATGAGTCCCCCTTGGCCCCAAATTCAAAATATTTCAAATTTCCTTTTGGGATTTTATTTAAAATCACTTGATGTCAGTCTGTGATGAGGTATGAATGGATACTGAGGCACAAGAATTGTATAAATAAGTGTTTTTCACCTCATTTTACATCCTCCAACATTCACATATCATATTCAAGAAATCTCAAGCAATCAAGCATTTTACATCAACAATTCAAGCACTTTGAAGCAACCATTGACATTACTTCAGACTTGCATTATCAAGAGTTAGGTGAGTTGATATCACTTGCATGTTATTAGTTTATGTTTCTCTTTCATTACATTGTCTTTTCAAGGGTTTAATTACCAAAAGTGTGGTTTGTTTAGGAAAACCCCTATTCACTAACCCCTAATCATTTTCCCCCTTTAGCTTGTTTGTTTGCATCCCTTTGTTTGTAGATTTGACAAGTTATTAGGTGTTGAAGAGTGATTTTCAAGTCAACTAGGTGCTTCAAGTCAATTTGAGTCAAAATAAAGCTTGGAGAGAGTTAATTGTCCATTTTTTGTAGATTTGACTTCGACAACTCAACAAGTAGACATTCCCAGATCTGGTATTATAGAGTTGTCTGAGCCTAGTTCTTCAAAAAATTTAGGGAGGATTGATTTGCCACCTGTGGTGAATGAGTCCCACCATAGGAATGGAAACTTGAGTTTTGTCAGATTTCATATCCTAACAGACAAAAACTAGCTCCCGACAATTTTTCACCAATAGGTGGACTAATTCGCCACCTTGGGCGAATGCGTCCCACTGGGAAAAGTTAGTGAATTTCACTAGCATCCAGAACACTCCAAAAAGCACACATTTTATCTAGGCGCACTCAGATTCATCCCTATAGTTTTTGTTTTGGATAATTTCTTCATTTACATAGTTGTTTGCATATCACAATGTGTTTTAAAATATAGTTGTAATTGCACTTTTGCATTCATTTTTAGTCACCTAGATTAATCTATTGCATTTAGTTAGCTTCATTTACATCATGTCACAACACACAAATCCTAATTTGAGTGATACATAAGCATTTTTGGACCCTATCTCTCTCCTTTTAGGTGAAAAACCCTAGAAGTGCAAGAGTAGTCCATAGGGTCCCAAAAATCTATGTTTCATTTTGGTGAACCTGACTTTTGAACACTTTGAGTTTCTGATTGAGTTTCTGATTGCATTCACATATTGCATATTAATTTCCATTTGCATTAGAATTCGATTAAGACATTGATTTGCTATGCATTCTAGGACTTTTCATTTTGCATTAGTGAAACTTTCATTTAGCTTTCATTTTTGCATTAAATCCAATTGGAAAAAGTCAAAATCTGCATTCTGCGTCTAAAAATTGTATACTGTAGAGAATTTAAATCATCTAAATTTTTTTTAAAAACATTAAAAAATTTCATACTAGGACGCATTTTCCACCTAGGGTGAATCAATCCCTCTGCACTTTTCAGACAATATTTCTGGCATTTGTTTTCATTTTTGTTCTCTTTAGTTAGCTCTCTATTACAATGATCAAATTTGTTGTTATTTTCATTTTAGAGCTCTTAGATTAGCTTGCATTGGACTTCACCCCTCCTTTGTGGTACTTGCATGAGTTTTTGGTGCCTCATTGATAATACTTTAGTGAGATGAAGTTCTAGACTCATGACATCCCACGATAGCACTTTCATTGTGGACCAAGGAATCTCACGAGCTCCTACTCCTAGTATGGACAATGGTGCATTAGGCCCTGAAAATACAACTTCCATACCTTCACCTTTCCATCCAATGAATGTTTACAAACAAACTAATTCCCTCTCACAAGAAAAGGTCATTAATATTCATGAGGACTTTGCACGTTTACAAAAAGACTTGTCACTTGAAAAGATTTCCACAACTGCCATACCTGCCATTGAGAATCTTCATCATTTGATTGAAAGTGATGATGGATTGCAAGTGATGAAGAAAATCGATGAGATTTACAATAAACATGCCTCTTCAAACACCCAATCAGCAACCATTCCTGTAATCCAAGTAGCACCTCAAGTTCCTCCCCCTTCAACCATTGCTTCCATCCCAACTTATACCAATCTGCAAGTCCATACAATTATGCATCAGGCTACTTCTTTAATGATTTCCACTAGCATTACTACTTCCTTTATGGCATCACAAGTCCCTTCTACCACTTTCACACCTCTAAGCATTCCTTTCACTTACCCCAACATGACTTACACTCCATCACCATTTTCCCTTCCACCTCAACCCACATACCCCAATCCTCTTCTTACACAAATTATCACTACCATTTCATCTATGCAACATCAAATTTCCACCATTAGTCAAGGTCAACCTGCTCCAACCACATATCATGTCCGTAGTAGTCCCTTATCCTTAGAAATTTTACGTACCCCGATGCGAGGAAAAGGAGATCCTATCAACCATATTAATGCTTATACAACCTTGTGTAGTGAATTTTTCCTTGACGATAAAATTTTAGAAAAACTTTTTCCATGGACCTTGAAAGACACTGCCTTAGAATGGTTTTCCAACTTGCCTAATCATTCCATCTGTTCATTTAATGAATTGGTGGATGCTTTCATTAGTAACTTTCAAGTTCACATGACACCTAAAAAGACAATGGCTAACCTTATGAGATGTAGACAAAACACAAATGAACAAGTGACGGATTTCATCTCATGTTACCAATCCTTATATTCTCAAATTGATGTCAAAATTCTTGATCCACATCTGCAGAAGATGTTTATCAAAATTTGTAGACCAACCTTTAGGATAAACTCACAAGGATGAAATTCCCTTCATTCATGCATTTATGTACAACCTTATGTGACTACCAAAATTCGGTTTCAAGTTGTGATTCAAAATCTACTTCGAACCGAGTTGAGAAACCAGAAAGCACCAATCAAAACCAAAAAAACACACAAAACTTTTGCAAACCTAATCGAGGCTTTTTACAATTTAATCCGCCTCCTCAACCTCAACCACATGCAACCCAATCCATTCCAAATCAAGTGGCCACTGTTAGGGCATTCTTGTTTTATCATTATGGAGATCCAAATATACATTTCACTCCTTTACTCGATACCCTCCATCACACAATGAACCAATTAATCCAAAAATGCATGCTCACTTTGCCACCTGTTCGACCACTTGATCCAAATCAGCCATTACCACCTACATTCAAACCTAATGCTTATTGTCACTTTCATCGTCAAAATGGCCATGACACCGAACATTGTAAGTGTCTTAAACATTTAGTTGAAGACCTCATTAATTCAGGTGAATTGACCATTGCGGGTGTTAGTGATCAAGGCAATAAGTCTGTTGCACCTCCTAATTAGAATTTACAATTTTTTCCTATGCCAAAACATACTACCTTTTTCATCAAGGCTAGTGAACCTTCTAAGCCTAATGTAATGACTGTTGATACAAATAATGAACAACATGATACAACTCATATTGTTTCCCAAGCTAGTCCTATGGATAACCTTGTGGCTACAATAGACGTTATCCCTCGTAAGGGCCAAACAACAAAATCACTTGATATTACTTTTTCTACTAAGGACATACTCCGAAAACTTCCTGATGGTCCTCTCTACATAGCTAGCCGAATCTATGATAATCCCACTAATGGGATATTAATAGATCCTTCTTGTGGTGTAAACATGATAATAGAAGAATTTTTGGTATTACATGAACTATATCAAGATGATTAAAATAAACCCACTGCATGGATTAAAACACATAATGGTTTTTCATGCCCTACGATTGGATCGATCATGCTACCCTTACAAATAGGACCTAAAACTTTGGAAGTAACATTTTCAATTATTCCACAATCTGACCAATTTTGTTTGTGGCTAGGCCTCCCTTGGCTTCGTTCAATGAAAGTGGTCCCATCAGTTGTTCATAAATTCTTGAAGTTTCCACATGACAATGAGATAGTCACCATACACCATTGTGGCTTTAATCCTTTATCTTCCAAAGGTAACTTCTCATTAGAAGCCTTATAGCCTGAACCCATAGGACCTATCACTCCTCACAAGGACTTCTTTTTCATAGCCTATGAAAAGTTTAAAGCCAAAAAGATAGCTGAATTGTTCCTTCGGAACTCATCCACACCCATTTCTGCACCTCCTATCATAGATGAAACCATGCTTCAACCTAAGTCTGACATTAAGAAACCCATACAACCTCCTGAACAATCACCCCTTGAGATTTCCCCACCATTTTTTAAACACCCAAGGGAATATGAAACAAACCCTGCTCATCCTCCTGGCCTTAAACAAGTTTACAAAGCAAAAGAGAAAGTGGTTAATCCCTCCTCTTCAATTTATTTTGTTCTTCCCTCTTCAGAAGTAGAAGAACCTATGATGACTCAATCCACTCTTACACCTTGACAACTCCAAAATAGAATTAAACGAAACTACAGTGCTAGGGAACGAAGGTGTCATCATCGTCTCCTTACTCGTCAATCTCACATAGAAGACAATAATGACAATCGACATTTAACTTTGATAGAAGTAATAGATGACCACCCTCCTTCTCCTAACCTACCACAAGATAGTCCAATACAACAATCACAACAAATTGAACCAATCCAACACCCTTAGCTTTTGATACATCCATCTTTAGAAATCACCCTTCGTCCTCCTATTGTCATTAATCTTGATAATGATGATGATGGTGATGATGATGTAGAAATTTCCAAAATTGATGAAGAAGCACATAAATATTTAAATTCTTTATTTTCCTCTACAATGAGCTTAAATGATACATCCTCTCCACCAAGTAAAGAAATTGGCACAACTCCTAGTTTAGCGCTTGCAATTATTCCTTTGGACAGTCAACCACCCTCGCATTACACTGAACATGATTGGGAGGTAGATGACTTGTTCAATGGTTCACTTGCATTCGCCTAACTTTCCTTTTCCTTTTTTCCTTTTATTTTCCTTTCATGTGTGTATTGTGTTCCCCTGTATCACACATTTGATGTTCTCTCTCTTTGTACACTTCTTTTATTCATACCTCTATTCTTCTATTTGTTATGCCTTTTCTCTTTCTCTTATTTTTTGTGTTCTCCTTTTTGGGATAAGGAAAAGTGTAGAGACATCCTATGTCTCTTCCATGTTGACCCACAAGGTCCTTGTCTTTCTTTTTTCTCTTTTTTTTTTTTGTTTTCCTTTTAGGGATGATGCAAGGCATTGAGACCAAAATGTCTCCTTCATGTTGACCCAAAAGCTTTTTCATTTTTCTTTCACCTCTTCGTTTTTCTTTTCACTTGTGTTTTCCTTTTGGGGAAGATGCAAAGCATCAAGACCACAATGTCTCTTCCATGTTGACCTGAAATGGACTTTTTTTTCTTTTTTTTTTCACTCTCTTTGTGTCATTCTTCTCATTCTATGTATTCGGGGAATGATGACAGTTCCACGCTCTTTCACAAAAACATTGCAACAACGAACATACTAACCCAAAATCCATAGATCCCTTATGTGTTTGGTGTGTTTTCCTTTCTGGGGGGAAACTCCCTTTCTTTTTTTTTTCTTTTTTCCTGACATGATGTAGCCTAACTTTGAAACATATGACTTGGCATAGCACTTTCTGAGTTGGCTCTCATGTCTTGTTTTCTTTTTTATTTTTCTTTTCTTCTCTACTTTAAAGTAATTGCTCATATAATGATGTGTAGAAATTCCTTTAAAGTGGGGGGCATACATTACCCTTATTCACTTGCATTCTTGGTTCTTAGTGTAGCCTTGTCATTTATATGATGTGTTCATCACTTTGTGGATGGCATTGGGTGTGATATCCTTCATAAGTGTGATCTTTCTCAGCATATTGCATTCCTCTTGGTGGCTTGATGTGACACACTACATCCACTAAGTTGTGAATACACTATTATTTGATTGGTCCTCTCTTGGAGACATTAGACACAATGTTCCCTAAGTGACTAACCTTGCATAAACTAAACAAGACTCCTTTGAACATCTTACATTTTTATGCTTTACATTTTTACATTTTTACATTGTGCATTCCTTTTTTCCACGTTGCATAACGCAACTTGCATGACTTTGGTACCTTTATTTTTGTTCATAGCATTTATTTTCTTGTGGCACCTTGTTAAAGTTATCAACAGGTATAACTTTGACATGGTTCAGCGGGAAGCCCACCTAGTGGCATGACTTTTCCCCATAGCCACCTTTGTGTTTTGTGAGTGCATACCAACTAGCGTATGTATCTTACTTTTTGGGATTTCTCACCCCGTGGACAACTAGTTCCATGGCCCCAAAGTGAGTATATAGTTGGGCCTTCTCACCCCGCAGACAACCTGAAGTTCCATGGCCCCAGAGTGAGTAGACATTCTCTTTTTCAAACAATCAGCCTAGATCTCTTTTCACACCTAGTTGGATTGATGATCGAAGCTTCATCCAATTCATCTCAACACTAAAGTGTGTTCCTTTGTTATTATGCTTAGTTTTCCATGGGATCTTCATCCTATGGGCTTGATCATCCCTCTTAATCGTTGTCATCCCATCTTGCTAACGTAAGCGCATTTGAACCTTCCTCTCAATGTCCATGGCTTCTTTAGTGTGATTTTGAAGCAAGTTCATCCTCTCACTAAAGTGGGGACTAAATGTGCCATAGAAAAATGGTTCCTTATCATTTTCATGGCCTTTTAGGTCTTGTTTCATAGTGTTGAAACTATGTTGCTTTGATTTTATGTTGTATCATGGCTTGAACATGCTTATTTAGGTACTAAAACTCAAAGAATGATGTCTTGTGAAGGTTTTGTGAAGTGTTGTAAGAAATTTCTACATTCTTCTAGACTCTATTTAATGCAATTCACCTAGAAACCACCTTTTCACTCATCAGCAATCCCTATTTTGAAGTGTTGTAAAGACTTGTAACAAGCTTTCACCCTCTTCTAGGCATATTTTCACTATTTACACCCTTCTCATGCTTTATTTTGTCCCTTTATGCCCTCATATGACTTAATTGAGTGTATTTTTGCATATTATCCTGACAAATAACATTAAATACAACATTTTTCCTTACACTTGTTTTAAGGTCCTAGGTGGGACCCATTCGCCATGGGTGGCGAATGAGTCCCCCTTGGCCCCAACTTCAAAATATTTCAAATTTCCTTTCGATATTTTATTCAAAATCACTTGATGTCAGCCTGTGATGAGGTATGAATGGATACTAAGGCACAAGAATTGTATAAATAAGTGTTTTTCACCTCATTTCACATCCTCCAACATTCACATATCATATTGAAGTAATCTCAAGCTTTCAAGCATTTTACATCAACATTTCAAGCAATTTTCAAGCACTTTGAAGCAACCATTGACATTACTTCAGACTTTCATTATCAAGAGTTAGGTAAGTTGATAGCACTTACATATTATTTTATCTTTCTCTTTCATTACATTGTCTTTTCAAGGTTTTAATTACCAAAAGTGGGGTTTGACCAAGGCAAACCCTATTCACTAACCCCTAATCATTTTTCTCCTTTTGCTTGTTTGTTTACAGCCCTTTGTTTCGAGATTTGAAAGGTTATCAGGTGTTGAAGAGAAATTTTCAATTCAACTAGGTGCTTCAAGTCAAATTGAGTTGAAATCAAGCTTGGAGAGAGTTATTTGTCTATTTTCTGCAGATTTGACTTTGACAACTCGACAAGTAGACATTCCTAGATCTGGTGTTGCAGAGTTGTCTCCTAGTTTTTCAAAAAGTTGGGGGAGGACTGATTCACCACCTATGGTGAATGAATCCCACCTTAGGACTAGAAACTTGAGCTTTTTTAGATTTTAGATCCCAACAGACATAAACCAACTCCCAACAGTTTTTCACCAATAGGTGGACTAATTCGCCACCCTGGGTGAATGAGTCCCACTGGGGAAAATTAGTGGATTTTACCAACATCTAGAACACTTTATAAATCTCAAATTTCATCTAGGTGCACTCAGATTCATCCTTCTACTTTATGTTCTGCATAATTTCTTCATTTACATAGTTGTTTGCATATCACAATGTGTTTTCAAACATAGTTGTAATTGCACTTTTGCATTCATTTTTCAGTCACCTATATTAATCTATTTCATTTAGTTAACTTCAATTACATCATATCACAACACACACATCCCAATTTGAGTGATACATAAGAATTTTTGGACCCTATATCTCTCCTTTTAGGTGAAAAACCCTAGAAGTGCAAGAGTAGTCCATAGGGTCCCAAAAATCTATGTTTCATTTTGGTGAACCTGACTTTTGAACACTTTGAGTTTTTGATTGCATTCACATATTGCATCTTAATTTCCATTTTCATTAGAATTCCATTTGGAGCTTCCTTTTTTGATTTCACAACCATCATCTTGAAACACTAGATTGTATCCTCTGCAACACATCTATCCTACATTTAGAAGGTTATGATAGAGACCCTTGACATAAAGAACATAATTTCTCTTATGATTTCCATCAAAATTAATTGAACCTTTTCAATCCCGAACATGTCATCAATGCCATTATTTAATTTTGCATAATTAGGCTTTCCAAAACTATAAATAATCTAAGGTAAATAAGTGAGGAGACCTCCAAATTATTCTTTGAATATGCTAAAATTCTTTTGTACTCCCTCCACATTTAGAATCTTTGGTACCACACATTCTTCCAAATTGCTAAAATTTTTAATCTTGCTTTGAAGCTACACACCCAACTTTCCATGGAAGGCTGATATCTCTCCCAACAACTCAATTTCCTTTATTAATTTTGGTAGGTGTGTGGGTTCCTCAATATCATCTTTCATATTTACCGTCATTTCCTTAAGAGAACTAGCTCTTGCACTCCACTTGCTCCACACATTTTGGAAAGCTTCCTAAACCTGAATATACCTTTGATGAGCTTCATGGAAACTCATATACACACTGAAAATGCTATCTGATTTATGCAATACAAGAGAAAGTCTATGCTACAAAATTTCATTAATTATCTCCTTGGAGACTGTTGCAATCTCTACCTTAGCCTTCTTTACATTTATTTCTCCACCTGCAACTCCTCCTTAAATCCCTTAATCCTTAAAGCTAATGTCTCCTTGTCATATGAAGAAAACTTAGAGGAAGAAGCTGGAGAGGGAAATACCTTTGTGTAAGACTTGGTTGTGCAATAGTGGCCTTCATTTTGTTGTATTCATTGAGGAGATTGTTGAACTTATCCAACAATTTTTCATATTTATCTTGAGAAATGTATGTAGTATCTACACTCAACATAGCAACATGCATTGTCAACTTAGCAGCCTATGTAGGGGTGATCTCAGTATCCCTTTTCACCGTAAATGCACCTATGACCTCCTCAACCGACTTTACAACTTTTGTCTTTCTCATATTTGGTGCCATGGACGAAATACCCATTGTGTGTAGTTTGGGATTAAAGAAAAATCCAAATACCTTATTATCAAAATTTTCTTCAAAGATAGAGGCCCCTAGATCATTTCTGATTGCATCCAATGCAATCATTGAACAAAGGTCCCATCTAGATAACAACAAAATCCCACTGCTAATTTATTGCCTTCCATAGCAATTATTGAAGCAATTTCATTAATTATTTTTTCTTATTCTTGTTTCTCAACCTCATCTTGTTGTGAGGGGTTCATGTGTGCCTTAACACTTTCAATTTTTTTCTCAATATCATGACCTTTAATTTAAATAACAAATTATCTAAACTATTTGGTTTGAAAAAAAGTTTCATCACTCATAAACTCTTTGCAAGCCCTGACCCTAACATCATGATCTACCTCTTCATCATATTCCCACTTCACAATCCTATCTTTGGGAACATAGTGATCAAGAGCACCATTTATTATAGGGTATGTGAATATTTGTTCCACCTCCTACTTTGTAGGAACATGCTCTACAAATTTCTCTTGCAATTCCTTTCCTCCATCTTTCTCGGTCAGTTAAAACACCTTCTCTTGCAGCCCTTTTCCTAACTATATTTTCCCCAAGAAGTTCCTCTTGAGAGTCAGCCTCCATGAAATATGTCAAATCCCTCTTTACAACCTTCTTCTTTTATGAAGCCTCTGAAACCTATGCCTTTTGTTTTTCAACATTAACTTTTTTCTTTTTAGGCTAAGCCTTTGGCTAGGATTTCTCACTGGCTTGACTCATCTTGAACAAATTACAAAAAGCTAGGATTTCACAAAATTTGGACTAAGACACAAGGATTTCACCTCATACGATTGAACTAAAACTTCTGTAATTAACCATACTAAAATTTTTCCTTTAAAAATAAAACTAGGGCCGACAATTCATGTTTTAAAATTTATCACAAAAATTGTAGAAACCCTAAGTCAAAATTCACTTCACTACTACCAGTTTTCCTTCCCACTTCAATCCATACTAGAAAATTCACACATAGAAGTATGAAAATTTACTTAACTAGGTATCTTTAATCACAATTATTTTGTGCTCTATGAATTCACTTGTTTGAAATCTCCTCTTTGTGTTCTCCTTCACATTCTTGCAAAAATTGTGTAAAAATGGATAGTTCAACATTTTATGACCTTTGAATGTAGGTAGATACAAAATTAATGGTGAGGGATGACTCGTGTGAGTGAATAGGAGTTCTCTGACACTTAGCCATTCATGTTTGAATTCTCACCATTGATCATTTTGTTTTAAAACATGATCAACGATCATCCATGCATATTGCACATTGTCATTTTCTTTTTCATGCCTTGTTGTGAATATGAAATGTGTGCATTTTGTGCAACATGCTAATATTGATGCAGTATATATTCCAAAACCACACAAACTTAGGTTACATCTGACCCAATCTCATTACAGAAGATCAAATTGAACAAGCACTCAAAATTCCTTTATCTTTTCCTCAAAATTACATCTTTTCTTTCAAGAATCACAAGGCACCTATTAGGCCAAATCACACCTTCAAAATTACACTTCATTATCAAACTCAAAAACATATTTCCCATCATTAAAATTATTGAGACAAATCAACAACCTGATTAGAATCTCTAGAAACAAACCATACTTTCATCGTGCATCAAATTACTCATCTTTTCAACTTATTCCAAAAGGAAAAACATCAACATCCCAAGTATTCTTGATTTCAAATATTTAAAAAACCTTAGTACACTTTATTCATCTTTATTTTGAAAGGAAAAAAGATAAAAAACCTTCTGACAACACTGTTTAATCAGATTTCTCAATTGCTTGCACTAGAAGACCAAATTTACTTGTAAGTGCCAAAACACTAAATCGGGTGTATCTTGCAAATCCACATTGAATCTCTATAGGATAAATACATTTTTGGGAACCATTTCATCCTTATTAAACATACTTCAACAATAGGTGCTGGTGTTTGAAAAGAATCAACAGAAAATTGACTATCCCATTTCAACCATAGGCTCAATTAGGCCAAAATTACAAAGCAACCACCATTGGATCAACTCCAAAATGAAATATAACCTTAAAAAATATTAATTCATGTTGAAAAACTAAATATTCAACAAAATTTAGGAAGAAAAAGACTCTATAAAATGTTGATCCCAAAAACCCTTGCTTTTTGCTCAAAACTAGCTTAATGAATGAGGGTTTCAAGGAAATATGCTTTCCAAACCTTATTTCTTATTGAAATTTATTCAAACACATTTTTTATGGTCTGAACTAACTATATAAACCCTCTCCCAACTGGTTTGCATACTTTCACATCATGTTCTATCATGGAGCCATTCTTTTCATGAAGGAAACTCTGGTTTTTCCCCTTGGAGCAGATATAAAACTCAAATATCTTGCATTATCTTTTATCCCTACACAAAAAAACCTGAAGTAAATCTAAATCATCCTCTTAACATATACCCCACTGATCTACCTATCCTAATTCGGTGGAGTAGACTTCATTTTTCCTATAAGACTCTAAAAACCCATGTTTTAAGGGTTTCCAACTGAACTATAGAAAATACTTTCAAACAATTGTTCTACTTGATCAAATCAATCCTAAGTGGATTCAAAATGATGCTAACTCTCTAATATATCAAGAAAAAAATTATTTCAATCCCTATGATGTAGTATAGTCCATACAATTGAATGAAATACATAAAGAACTCTACAAATTAACAAAACATGGTACTTTTATTGATGATAAAATTCAAGAATACAAGAATAAATCATTTTCACACCTTCTCAAGCTTTTTAAAGATGTTTCCCAACCAATAACTAACTCTTTAACTTCCTTGATCGACCTATCTGTTCATTTTTCCTGAGCAATGACTCTTCAACTTCTAATTTTTGCTTTTTTGCATCTTTTGCTTTGTACAAAATTGGCAACTTTAGCATTTTTCCAAATTTTGTTTTTTTTCTATCTTTTTGACCTCCTAGAATGACTCAAATACATTAAATATGCCCACTCAAGAGATTTTTACAATGATTTACATGCTTTTACATTTGAAAGATCAAGTTTTCAATTTTTTTCCTTTTGAGAGCATTTTGTGTCAAGGTGCTCCTGCACTAGAGATGCTACCACATAGCCACATTAAAACTTAGCCCCCAACCTTGTTTATGAAGCCATCATTCATTGTGAAATTTTTTTCCTTGAACAATTGAAAACCATGATGTATTGAAACCATGCGATGAAAGAAAGGTCAAATCCTTTCATCGCTCATCACTACATTCAAAAATAAAAGAAAAATATAGTCTATGATACACAGGAAGTATACTATGCATCTACAAACTGACACCTGTTGATTGGAATATCCTTCTAGATTATTCCTTCCTTCTTTCATATACTAGCACATCATGCATCACTCTTTTGATATGATCTCTTCAAAGTGAAACCACGATACAATGGAGCTACATGATGTGTTGACACGTATCAACATCTTTAAGAATATTCTTCATTTTCTCTCATTTACCATCACTCATATGTGTTCAAAGATGAGAATGCATTAGTGATATAAAGATGTAGGTGATTAGGTAGGATTAAGACAAGTGTCATGATCATAGCCGCTCGGTGCACATCACACAAAGATTTGGGCCAGCAAGGATGCAATCAGTGATATGAAGGGTAGCAACAATGAATGGTATGTGAGACACGTGTCCCTCATTTGAAATCAAGGGACCATCGTGTGTCACTGAAATGAAACAGACTAGTAGCAAGCTATTTGTGATGTATTAAAGTACCAAAATGGATAGAATACATTCATCAAATTTTGTTGGAATGAAATTCCTGGGGAGAATGAAATCAACAATGCAATGGAAGCTAGTGATGTGAAGGAAACTATAAGGCATCACTCATCATTCACAATTTTTGAGTAGCTATCTAACAATTAGTGATGTGAAGGAAACTAGTGATGGGAAGAACACAATGCATCATGCATTGTAGATATGAAGCTAATGAGAAGGAAGTTAATCATGATGTACATAGGGCACATGATGGATGTAACTTAAGTGAAATATTTTCTCACATGATTTCATGTTGTTTTAAAAAGTTGGCTGCCTATGGAACATGGGGAACAATGACTTAAGATACTCAAAGCATAGGCCCAACTTATGATAAGGGGGAAATATTTCAAGACACCAAACATAGGAAAAATAATACCCTAGACCAAGGTATATCAATGAGGAATTAGACCAAAATGGGACTATAGTTTTATAAGAAAGGTTGATAAACTCTAAACCTTGAAACACAAAACCTTACCCAGAGGATAATAAATTAAGGCGCAAGTAACCAGCCATAAATGGACTTAAAATCAATGAAATAGAAAAATATTGAGGGGTTCCACTAGTGGCTTGGATTGTGGACACATACCTCTTGCAAGAATGGTGAGATCTCAGATATCTTAGGTTAAAGTAGAATAGAAAAGAAAACCAAAACCAAGTAACTTCCCAAACAAGGTAGGAAAAACCAAAACCCAACCAAACCACACCTATATATAGAAATTTAGATAAGAATACAATGTACATGGAAAAGGACATACTTTAGGAGAAGTATGGCTTCAAGAACTATCCATGTACTGGCAGTTCAAGAATTTCACCAATCAAATTTTGCAAGAAATAAGAGTCCTCAACATGTGTGTTTCTAATTAGATATGGTCCTAACTTGAGTGCATCGAATTTCCCATGCTTTCCTTTCTTTTATGTTGTTGCATTCCACATCAAAACCATGTCACCAACTTCAAATTTCCTAACTGAGGAACTCTTTTCATATAGTTTCTTCACTTGCAACTGCCATTTATATTTTTCTACTGAGCTACTTTTCTTGTCTCATCAAGCTCTATCATTGTGTTTATCCTGATTTGCATATTATCTAGGATATCATCATCATACTCTTGTATGAAACTATATATTTGTAGCATATTTTTTGTAGAAGTTCTAGCCTCAATCCCATAGATCGAATCAAATGGTGACTTCCTTATGGCTTTCTTGATTGTCACTCTATCATCCTAGAGTACTTGCTTCAACTTGGAATCCTAGGATATTTTATTCTTCTCAATCACCCTTTTTATAATCTTTAGTAAACTCTTATTATTGGACTCAACTTTTCCATTTCCCTATGGGTGATAAGGGGATGAGTATACAAGTGAAATTCCATATTTATTGCAAAAACTTAGAAAATATTCTGACCTGAAACACATAGCATTATCAAGTACTAGCTTCTCAGGTACCCCAACTCTGTCTAGAATGTTATTCATCAAGAAATAAGTGACTACTTTTCTTGTGGACCTCTTTGTGGGAATGGCCTCTATCCATTTTGTGAAGTAGTCTATGGTCACCAATATCCATGAGTGTTTGCCACTTGACTTTTCTACTATCTCACCAATGTATTCAGTGCCCCATTATTTAAATGGTGCTTGTATTGAAATTGGTCTAAGGGGTAAGTTGCCAAAAAAATTCAACTTACTAGCAAATCATTGGCATGCATCACATGCCCTTACCAATTTTTTTTCATTTTTTAATATTGTGGGCCACCAAAAAACTACCCTTAGAATATTATGAGCATTGTATTTGGCCATATAGTGACAACCACACACACCATTATGCATCTCATCCAATAGTTATTGATCCTACTACCCATTAACACATTTGAGCAATACTCCATCCACGTTTCTCTGCCATAACTCATTATCAATGATTACATAGTTAATGGCTTGGTGTTTGAGTGTTCTCTTCTCATTTTTTGTCAACCCTTCAAGGCATTGCATTGTTTGTAGGTAGTGTATAATATACCAATACAATTTAGAAGTTTTCATGTCACAAATAGGGTACACATCCACAACATCAACATTGTTTATTTGGTTGGCTTCTATATTTCAATCAACCATTAAATTTTCCAACCCTTGTCCTCTTATGAGCTTGGTAATCTCAATATTGATATTAAACTCTGAGATCTGGTTGATCCACTTGCACCTTCTACCCAGGATTTCTTGTTGAGTAAATATGTCTTTAACAATAGCTAAAGGTACATATGCAACAATTGTTGCACCAACCAGATAAGTTCTGAAAATTTTAACTACCTTTTCCAAAGCATAATCTTTCTTTTTAGTCATATCATATTTTAACTCAACAACTTGCAATTATTTACTAAACAAGGAAATAGGGCACTCATATCCCTCCTCATTTTTCTACAATAACACTGCAACAAGTGTATGGAAGGATGAAAAAGAAAAAATCTACAATGGCTTGGAAAATTCAAGAGTTTTAAGGATTGGAGCCTCCTTAATTACTTGTTTGATACTACTCCATACCACTTTGTCACCCTTCTTCAACAATTTTGATATGGGGAAAGTCATCTCTACAAAATTCATGACAAACTTCCTCAAAAAATTGATCTATCCAAAGAATGACTAAATTCCCTTGACATTCTTTGGTGGTGGGATCTTATCTATGGTAGCTACTCTTTAAGGGTCAATCCTCACTCCTTTAGACACTATGTGTCCCAAAAATTTCCCTTTAGTAACCACAAAGGAATAATTCTTGGGGCTAAGTAATATCCCATATTCAAAAGTCTTGATGAAAATATTCTCCAGGTGCATGCAATGCTCTTCTTCTTTCTTAGAGTAAGCAGTTAGATCATACTAGTAAACGGCAAGAAAACGTTATATTGAATTAGAGAAAGCTACATCCACAGCTCTTCGAAAGGTAGCACCAAGATTGGTTAGGCCAAAAGGAATTCTCACATATATTTAGGTGCCCCAAGGATTTGTAAATGTAGTATTATACTGATTAGACTCCTTTACTTTTACTTGATTATAGCTAGAAAAAACATCCATCATGGACAAAATATAACACCTAGTTACCTTTTGTAACATGGCCTCGATGTTTGGTAGTGGATAGTTATCTTTCAATGATGACACATCGAGGTATCTGAAATCAACACATAATCTGATGTCACCAGTCTTTTTCCTCACCGACATAAGATTAGACACCGAAGATGAGTGTCTAATAGGCTTGATGATTCATGCATCCCTTAGCTTTACAAATTCTTCTTGCATTTTGGGTTCCAAGGTGGGATTAATAGGCCTCTATTTTTTCCTAAAGGGTTTTGCATTTGCTTTGAGGTGAATATCATGTTGAAACAACTCCTCTCTATATGCATTTAGGTCATCATATTACCAAGAAAAAAAATTCCTATATTTTCTTAGTAAAGCAATCAACATTGCTTTAATTAGGGAGTTCATCTTTTTTCCCACATATACTTTCTTTGGATCACTCTCAGTCTGTAGGTTCACCTCCTCTAAGTCCTCTAGATGTGTGGATGATTGTTTGGTACTGATCTTGTCAGGGCCATCAAAGATCCTCTCTAAAGCCACAAGACCCTTATAGATCTTGCTGGTCTTAAGTTGAATGACTTCATTACCAAATATTGTCTCTTTCCCATCCACAACCTCAACAAATGCTTCAAATTCAATCTCCTAACCCTCATATTGGTCCACACATGTAAAAAACCTTAGTATGTCTTCATCATCATTGAAGACTTTCCAGTTTTGGATTTTTTTAGAGATTTAAGGCCATGTCTACACCTCAACCTTGGAGATGCCTACAAAAGTGATTCCATCTAGCCTGAGAACAATATTGGCCAATAAATCAACCATCTGATTCTTTGTTCTCTCGAGCTAGTTTATGTCGAAAGCATCAAACTAATAAATTGAGTCCCATAAATCATTCCTATATTGTTTCAAGAATTTGTTCTTGGATGCATACTTTGATCTGATTTTGGAAAAAACTAGCTCTGAGTCACCAATGACTCTTGTTTCATGATACCACCCTTCTTGGCTAACCTCAGTTGTAGCGGAAATGACTCATATTATGCCACACTATTTGTACATACAAATAATAGGGAGAATGAAAATTTTAAAGTTTTTCCACTAGGAGATATTAGTATTACCCCTACACCCAACCCATCCTTTGAACATGCTCCATCAAAGTACATTTTCTAGAGGCTATAATTATCTTAGAATTTCATTCTCTCTATCCAAGAGTGCAGATTGCTTGTCACCTTGTTTTGGTAACTCTTCCACTCTAAAATCATTAATGCCATTATCAACAAAATGAATTCTTCCTTCTTTAGAAGTAGACTCTATCATATCGAGGACTCTAGACTCCTTGACTTACTTGATGTCTTTTCCATCGATGGGGAATATGGCATAGAACATATCACACTACATATTGCCTCCCATGGAGGCACTCCACTTCCTTGATAGCAACATTCCATAATTGGGTGGAATGTACATCACTGTAACACTCATTGTAAACTCCTTTTCTAGGAATGCAACTAACTTGTAAGGGAGTTCTTTAATCACCCCAGTCACAGGTACTTCCATAGAATCCATAGCATATATCACTTTCCATAAGAACTATCTATTTTTAGTGCCATATCCTTCATGATCGCTATTGGAATTATGTTTGAGGAAGCTCTTGATTCTATCATACAATTCTTTAGCAACATTTTATCAATGATTAAAGTTACAAAAAATGGATCTATTTGGTTGGTACAAGTAGTTATTGTAATACACAAGTAGATCTAAGGGATCTCAGTGATTTCTCCCTCACCCTCTTTATCCTTTAGTTTATTTCTACTCACTATGGGTGGAGTAGACACCACTTGATCAGTACAAGCTATAGTCATGCCATTGATAAGGGTGGCTTCCTTATGTTTGTGCTCATCAATATTCATCATCTCCAACAAAGGAACAATGAATTTAACTTGTGATAGCAATTGAAACATGTCCAAACAGGAATACTTAGGAATATCAAAGAATGTCATACCTTTTTCATCAACCTTACCTTCTTGTTGCTCACATCTCTAGTCAAATTTTGCCTTATCCTCCTTCTTGCCTTCTTCAATGTTTAGTTTTTGAGCTTTATCTTTAATAGCCAAGAAAATGAATTCACCATCCACCTTGACTTTATCAGTCTTCTTATCCCAAATCTAACTACCCTCATTTTCTTTTACTTTGGTTCTAGCTACCTTAGTCTCTAAATTTGACACTTTTTTGTTTGTATTATTTTCTTTAATGAACATGCTACCTCTTGGCCTTGATTAGCATTAACAGCCCTATTCTTGATGTTGTAATTGTTCCTTTCTTGCACAACTAAATTAGCTATCATTATTTCAATCTCTTGATTGGATGGCTTCCTAAGAGATATATCAGGGTCATCAGTCTCCAAAGTATAAACATTACAATTATTTTTAGTGTCTTCATTAGAAAGGACCTATTATTGATATGCATCCACCCTTTGTCTCTAATCATCAATGCCATTTTCGTGAGACTCCTCAAAATAACACTTCTCACCACCAAAGTCAGATCTACTAATGAGGACATTTATATCTTCACTATGATCTTGAGATGGATCATAATCAGTAGTTGTAACTTGTTCTTCCTCCGGAGGTGTTACAACTGCACATTGGTGGAGTGAGTGTGGAAACTAAGAGGCCACATACCATGGCATCTCATTAGAAAAGTTGGTAGATTTTTTTTGCAATGGGTTAGGTGGAACCTGGTTTTGTGCATTTTACTAATTATTTTGCATTGGTTTTCCATTGTGCTAATTTGTATTGTTTGGAAAGTTTTTTAATCTTCCAGGCTTCTCATTTCTTTGAAACTTGGGTTTTTCTTTTGATAACCCCTTTTCATCAGATGAAGAGGATTTTTTTGTCACTCCTTTATCTAGTTTAGGGTTCTTGAGAATTTTAACATCGTCCCTTCTTCCTAACTTTCTTGAGGGTCTTCTATTGCTCTCAATGTGTAATGCAATTTTAAATAAATTTCTCAAGGTCTGAGGGTTCTTGTCTCTTAGATGATAGCTCTTTTTTGACTCAAAAGAATTGCAATAATTAACCAAGAATACTTGGTCATTTAACCTCAAGATAACAAGTAGTCTATTCATTACTTTCTGAAATCTGGTATTGAAATAAAAAACCATTTCATTAGGACCTTTGGTGATGTTATTAAATTCACTTAACATGAACATTGGATCTGTTTTATCCTCATATTGATCCCTGAATACCCTCTTGAACTCTTCCCAAGAGCTAATGCTTTCCACTGGTAGAATTTTGTACCAATCTCTAGCATCCTTAGTTAATGACTACATAAATAGTTTCATCATGACATCTTAATGTTCCACCTCAAAATCATCCATCATATTGTTGAATGATCTCAAGTTTTCTTCTCAACTAATTGCATTGTTACCAGAAAAGTTTACCAATAATTTCCTTATATCTTCAAGGAGAGAGTTAGGGTAACCAGTTATCCCAAGGAAACACAACTATCTATAGCTATCTTATTGAATTGGTCTCCTAGTAAATGGGTCTCTTCTACCACCTTGTCCTACACCACCACCACCACTGGTATTTTGATTTCTAGAGTAGGCATTCTTTCCTCCACCTCCCAATCGAGAACTGTAGTGTCAAAAAATTTTGTTGTGTACATTTTTAGACTTAATCTAGGAATGATTAATGATAAAATGGACTTAAGGTTTCCTTGATCTAGTGATTATGATGTGGTTTATACATCCACATTAGGTCTTGGGGCCTTTTCAAGCTCAATAAACCAAGCTTTGTCCTAATTTAATGTTGTAAAGTATATTTATTCACACCTTCACATTAAATTTAAGAGGCTTGTAAACTAAATGGACCTAATCTAGTGTTGTAATGTGTTGTACACTTTCACATTGGGCTTAGGACCCTTTTTAAGCTAAAAAGACCTATTTTTTCCTTAATTTGATGTCATAAAGTATATTTATTTACAATTTCACATTGAATTTTGAGCCTACATGTATTTATGACCTTAATATCATTATTAATAGGCCCCTAAGACCCTATATTATGCATCCCAAGGAATATTTTAACCAAAATCCTGACAATACCAACAAATAAACTTAATTTCTTCACTCCCCGATATTTTCTATCTCCAAAAGGCCCCTGTGGAACCCATATGCTTCCTTGGGAATATTAGTCCCACCCAGGTGGTACCCACATGCCACATATGGTGTATGAGTGTCATTTGGCCTATTTTTAAGATTTTGAGTGGGAAAAATAGGTTTTAAGTTCAAATTTCATAAATCCCAGCATGTGGGATCCAACTAATGAGATATTAGATGGATTTCCTATATAAATGAGGTCTCAAATGATTATTCCAATAAGAATTCATGATATCAAGTCAAGCACTCAATAGTTAGGAATTCCAAGACTTTACAAGATCATCAAGAGAGCATTCAAGATCATTTCTAAGACATTCAAGGGTAGAATTCTTCATCAATTGTTGTAGTAATTCAAGATCCATCATCATGTCAAGATTATCAAACATCAAGCATGTTATTGAGTTAATGTTGTGATGTTTTATTCAAGATCCAAAGTCAAGCATTGTTCTACCCTTATCTCAAGATCTAGATGTACATCCTTCATGGCCATTTCATGTTAGATTGCAGATTTACAAAGAATCATTTATAAGGAATCATTCAAGGTATTATTGTTTATTTTTTATGTCCCATGCTTCATGTTTCATACCCTCAATTCATTATCTCATCATTTGGTTTAATTACCTAAAAGGGGTTTGACCAAGGCAAACCCCTATTCATTAACTATCAACAAGGTTTTCTCCTCTTTACATGTGTGAATGTAGATCTAGGTTTCTTGGAGCTTGAATAATCATTTAATATTAGGTTACAAGCTTGAAAAAATATTTTGGAGTTGTCCCCTCATTTGCAAGGTTGTAATGTTCACTAAAAAGTCACCTACAACATCGAAATCAGGGTTTTAGATTCATAAATCAATTGGGAAGGACATAGTAGAAATTGAAGACCAGATTTAGACTTTGAAGTTATAGAAAACCCTAATAGGACTCATACACTAGTCATGGTGTATGATTCCTAGTTTAGGTCATTTTTTTTATTTTGGCAGTTTTAGATACCCTTTTTTTAGAAACCAGTTCCTGCACAGAAACCCAGATCTGGGACTAATACACCCAGACTGGAATATGAGTCCCAATAGGCCTAAATTTTAGGTTATTCAGCATTTGAGATCTCTTAGGTTTCTAGGTGCTCCTCTATACTTTTCCACTCTGTTCTAATTTATTTGCATTTATAGTTCATGTAGTGAAGTTTCTTGTATTATTGAGTTCAATCATTAAATCTTGCATTTCATACATTTTTCCAAGCCCTAACTTGGTGGTGAACCCCTTATTAGTTTACAATCAATCCCTAGAATAACCCTATTACAAAATATCCTTCTTCTTTGCACACTTGAGGTTGAGATCTCTAGGGTTTGTTCTTGAATGAGAGTGTTGAGTTTTGTTGTTCTGTCTCCCTAGCATAGAATCCAAACAAAATTATTTCTTTCATTTTGGTGAACCTATATTTAGAACATTTTATTTTTTGATTTTGAATGCATCATCATCCTAGATCTAGCTTCCATTGACTTTGCATTAGGTTTTGCATTAGTTAATTGACATTCTAGAGTTTCTAACTTTTTGCATTAATTAAAGTGCATATAGTTTGCATTTTTGTATCTCAAATCATAAAAAATCAATTGAAATTTTCATTTTCATTTAGTTTACAGATCAAAGAAACCAAAAAGCATAAAAAACACTTAATTTTTTTTGAAATTTGTAAAAATACCCTAACTGGGACTCATACACCCCTTTGGGCGATTTAGTCCCAGTCAAATCTGAAAATGTTCACATTTTTGAAACTTTGCATCATATGGATAAAAGTACTTTTCACTTTTGCATACATAATGTTTACATTCATAAAGCTTTGCATAAGTTTGATAAAAGTTCTTTTCATTTTCAGATACACATTGTTTGCATTCTTAAAGTTTTGCATACATTGGATAATTTTTTTTTGTATCTTTGGATATACATTGTTTACATTGTTGAAGCATTGGATGAAATGGTTAGATGTAATTTTAATCCTAGGTCAAACAATTTTAGTTTCTTACCTATCTAGGTATGCTAGGAAAAATTTCATATCCCCTCCATATGAGGTTATTTTAGTGAAAGAGAATACAATCTTGGACAATCTTAATGATCATGTTCGTTCTTCTCCTAATATCTCTCCTATTGGAAAATAAGATAGGGTATGTGCAGGATCATGATGGGCCAAAAAACTGCGATATGATGGGCATTTGTAGGGTATGTGGTTGATGACTTTTTTTTTACTCAAAATTGATGAAATGAAAAGGGTTTTTAAAGGAGATTCTTAGCTTTCCACCAATATAAATTATGCTTTAATTTGAATTTAATAAATAATTATCATTCATTTTCTATTTGAATTATGACTAAAGTCCTGATTGATAGGTTGATTGAAAAAAATCTATAGCTTTCAAACAACATCACATTTTTGGAATCCAAACATGCATCACATTCTATGCTTTGCAAACTATAGGATTAAAAAAAGAAAAATTGAATTTCATGAAGTTTTGACCAAGTTAAGGTGGTCAGACATGCAAGTTTTTATATTTTTTAAAAGTTGTAATAAAGAATTCATAATTAATTATTTACTTGGAGAAAAATTACAAAAAAATATGCATCACATCTAGACATGAGTCCTCTACTTATTTCTAAAATATTATAAAAAAATATTATCATTTTATTGTGGTTAGGGTGGTTAGACAGACACCTACTTTTTATTTTTCCCTAAAATTTAAGTACTATGCATTGAAATTTCAAATTTTCACCAAATAGATTTTAAGAAAAAAAAACCTAGTAGTTTAGAAACTACATTCAATTTTCTACATATTCTATTCTTACATATTTTTGAAATAATATAGATAACTTATTCAAATTTTTACGTCAAGTTGCCTAACTTTGATTTTTCTGAATTTTTTGCCACTTAAGGGCTTACTTTTTCCATGATGATCCTGCACATACCCGATATTTTTATCTTAGAAGACCCAATCAATGAGAGTTTTGATAATCCTAGTTCTTTCTCTCCTTTTACCTCTCTTATTAGGAAATACATTGATGAACAAGAAGAAACAAGCATAGATAGTCATGATGATAAAATAACACAACAAGAAACCATTGAAACTTCAACTAGTCTACATTCATCTCCCAACACCTTCCCCTCTTGTGATAATGTTTTAGAAGATGAAATTGTTAGTGAGGAAGATATACTAGTGTTAGATGATCAAATACTTAAGATCTATGACAACCCTCTTTATGTTTCTTCCCCTACCTTTCCTATTTTAGAAGACATTATGGGATAAAGGAATGAAATCATAAATGATAATGAAAATCATACTTGTTCTTCTCCTCATATCTCTCCTAGTTGTGAAGAAGATAATTTGATCAATGAAAGTCATGAGAATCTGAGTTGTCCCTCTTCACCTAGGGAAACCCTCATTGAGCAAGAAAATTAGACCATTGATCATTCCCCTTTTTGCAATGAAGTCATTTTGGAAGAAGGGTATGTGCAGGATCATGATGGGCCAAAATGTGGCAATATGATGGGTATTTGTAGGGTATGTGGCTGACGAATTTTTTTTACACAAAATTGATGAAATGAAAAGGGTTTTTAAAGGAGATTCTCAACTTTCCATCAATATAAATTATGCTTTACTTTGAATTTAATAAATAATTATTATTCATTTTCTATTTGAATTACAACTGAAGTGCTGATTGATAGGCTGATTCAAAAACATCTATATCTTTCAAATAGTATCACATTTTTTGAATCCAAAGCATGCATCACATTCTATGCTTCGCATACTATAGGATTCAAAAAATAAAAAAAGAATTTCATGAAGTTTTGACCAAGTTAAGGTGGTTAGACATACAGTTTTTTATATTTTTTAAAAATTGTAACAAAAAATTCACAATTAATTATTTACTTGGAAAAAAATTACAAAAAATTATGCATCACATCTGGACATGAGTCCTCTACTCATGTCTAGAATATTATAAAAAAATATTATCATTTTATTATGGTTTGGGTGGTCAGATAGACACCTACTTCTTATTTTTTCTCTGAAATTTAAGTACTACTACATTGAAATTTTAAATTTTTATCAAATAGATTTTTCTTTTTTTAAAATAAACCTAGCTTAGAAACTACATTCATTTTTCTACATATTCTATTCTTACATATTTTTGAAATAATATAGATAACTTATTCAAATTTTTACTTCAAGTTGCCTAACTCTGATTTTTCTGAATTTTTTGCCACTTAAGGGCCTATTTTTTCCATGATGATCCTGCACATACCCAGAACCAATCGTATAATGTCAAGAACATCTAGTTTTTAGTTCTCCTAAAAAACTCCTCCTAGGGAGAATATCATGGTGCAAGAAAATGAAAATAATAGTGATGTGACTTCCTTGGATTATGGAAAAAGATGATACTAGATTGCCCATTATTAGAAATACATCAAATGAAGATAGTTGAGGTTATGAATGTGAAAGTGTCTATTAAATACCTCTCAATTAATGGACCTCCTACATACCCCATGGGACATCCTAAGAATCCTCTAATTCTTTACCCGCCTTCACACAAATCGCAAACTCAAAATAAACCCAAACTTATCCTTTACCCAACTAAGAATAATGTTTTGCAATAGCCAAGTTCTAATACCATTGCTCGTACATATAACACTATAAACAATCGTCAACCAAGAAAAAAAAATTCAACATCCCTCCCATTTCCTAATCCTATCTTGCTTGATCCACCTCATTTACCTGCAAAAAGAGGAAAATATTACAATCTTGTTGAACAACTAAAGAATAATCATGCTAAGATATCATTATGGAACCTTATTCAAGCATCCCCTCATTATCATAACATGATTCAAAGTGCTTTACAACAAGTTCCTATCCCTTCTAATCTGCAACCGAATGACATAGTAGCCATGATTCAAGGAATAAATGTTGGCATTGTTTTCCACCAAATTGAACTTGCCCCTTTGGAAGTGCAAAAAAAAAATGATGCTTTCATGATAATAGCTATCCATAATAGGTTGGGAATAAAAATAACCCTCATTGAAAATGGCTCCACCATTAATGTGTGTAGTGTTTCTCTTTTGGATAAACTTGGTGTGGATATATCAAAAAATTAACCTGACTCTTTATTTATCAAGGGATTTGATAATGTAGGAAAACAACTGCTCGGTGTGATCACATTTCCTATTACAACTGGAAAGGCCACATTAGAAACAACGATCAATGTTATGCCTCATGATATTTTATATAACCTCCTTTTAGGAAAACCATGAATTCATGCAATGAATGGAGTGCCTTCTACTCTTCATCGTAAAATGAAGCATATTTACAACAACAAAGTATACACACTTGAAGCTGACCTTGACCCAAATAGTTGTTTGAACACTGAGAAAAGAAAAAAAATCCTTTGAAAACATTAACACCAACTACACAAGTGGAACCCTTGTAAGAAATATACAAAGAAAAAAATATTGAAAAAATAATGATGCTATTAGAAGATGATTGGGGTTCCTTAGACTTCAAATCAACATTCATGGGAGAATACAGGATCATAAACAAAGAGTCTGAAAAGGGAAAATAAAAAGTGGTAATTTCAACACAAAATTTGGAAGACCCTTCAAAAGCATCCACCTCAACCACATTAGAAGGAAAGACAACATACACAACAAAATTTGATGAAACTGATAGGGTATGTGCAAGATCATGATGGGCCAAAAAGTGGCAATATGATGGGTATGTGGCTGACGACTATTTTTTTTACACCCCAAAATTGATGAAATGAAAAGGGTTTTAAAGGAGATTCTCAGCTTTCCACCCGATTATAAATTATGTTTTACTTTGAATTTAGTAAGTGGTATTATTCATTTCTATTAAAATTATGACTAAAGTCTGATTGATGACTGGTGAAAAACATCTATAGCTTTCAAACAATATCCACATTTTTGAATCAAAACATGCATCATTCTATTCTTCACATATAGGATTAAAAATAAAAATGAATTTCATGAAGTTTGGCTAAAAGTTAAGGTGGTTAGACACAAGTTTACATATTTTTTTAAAATTTGTAATAAAAATTCCATATTTAATTATTTACATGGAAAAAATTACAAAAATATGCATCACATCATGGCATGAGTCCTCTACTTATATCTAAAATCTTATAAAAAAATATTATCATTTTATTGTGGTTAGGGTGGTCAGACAAACACCTACTTCTTATTTTTTCCCTGAAATTTAAGTACCATTGCATTGAAATTTTAAATTTTCACCATATAGATTTGTTTTTTTAAACAAACCTAGTAGTTTAGAAACTACATTCAATTTGCTATAGATTCTATTCTTACATATTTCTAAAATAATATAGATAGCTTTTTCAAATTTTTACGTTAAGTTTCCTAGCTCTGATTTTCCTAATTTTTTTGCCACTTAAGGGCTTGTTTTTTCCATGATGATCCTACACATACCCGACAATCAAAAACCTCTAAATCATAAATAAATGAAAAAGCTTTATGGAAGAGGTTATGAACTTATGAAACAACTGGGATATAGTGGAAAAGGATGTGGCGCTTAAGAACAAGGTATCCATGTCGCTATAGAGCCTAACACACAAGAAGAAACCCATGGTCTTGGTTATTGTCATTTGATAGATATCAAACCATCAAGCAAGCCTTCACTCAATATCAACACTCTAACAAAAGATTCTTCTAAGCTGACTTTAACAGTAGTGCATCTTGAACTGATAGACACTAGTGGCCTTGATTGTTATCCTTTGCAAGAAACGAAACAAAAAAATAAATGTTCGCTTAATGTCACTTCCATCACACAAAATAATAAGTATTTGAATTCATTACATTTTACGCCCTCCTATAAAGTAGAGAACAAAATCTCACAATCTAAAGATTCTTGCGTAAGTATGACTCCTTGTACTAAGTGAGATATATCTTTGTCACCAAATATTGAAACATCCTCTACTTTTTATTAAGAGAGTATCTTGAGAAGACTCCTACAAGATCATTTGATACCTCTCCCTCAAAGAACATGAAATAAATTCTACTACAAGACTTCATTTTGTGCATATCATAGAGTTCATCATCATTCTACTAATGAATGTAAGGCTTTGAGTAACAAAATTCAACATCTTAGGGACTCTGGTGCTCTTCCTTGTGTTGAAGCACCTAGTTCCTTTAATTGATACATATTTTCATCCTATTTGACTCATCCTTGGCTTGCACTAAGTGGGGGAAAGGGGTTAGATAGCCTTGTCTCATATGTCACCTGTCATTGTCTCTTTTGGCTAGTTGATCACCTTTCATGTACATATAAGAGCAAGCTTCAGATGTGGATGACATGCCTTAAGGTGGATCACATGTGACGTACTCATTCAGGATGTAGTTTTTTTTGGAAAAATATGACTTTACATAGGACTTTCTGAATAAGCTCTCATTTCTTCTTCTACTTTAAAGCAATTTCTCACAATAATGGTGTTAGAAATTGCTTTAAAGTGGGGACATACATTAACACTCATGTTTCATTGTGTGATTTCTTTCTTCTTGCGATGCATCCTTTTCTTGCTGGTATCATTGGGCTTGATTTCCTCTGAGAACATGATATTTCTTTGACTTGTCCTCTCTTGGAGACATTAGGCACAATGTTCCCTAAGAAGAGACCTTACATGAACTAAGAAAAATCCCTTTGAACATTCCTTACACTATTTTGCA
>VDFB02072292.1:0-12951 GCA_007258455.2 Sequoia sempervirens
TGATTCATGCTCCAACTCATGAGTTGCAACCAATGATCACACCTTGTACTTTCTCATAGTGGGGGCTTGACCTCATAGGAAAAATTACTCCAACCTCATATAATGGCCACAAGTTTATCATAACAACCACTGAGTACTTTACCAAGTGGGTGGAAGCCATTCCTATGACCTCCATAATGGGAAAGCAAATTGCCAAATTTATCTTGAATTACCTTATCTATCATTATGGTGTTCCACAATCCCTTATCTCAGACAATGAAACACCCTTCAAGAATCAAGATGTGAAAGAGCTATGTCAAAAATTCAACATCAGCATCGATTCTCTACCTGCGTATTACCCCCAAGGCAACAATCTAGCTAAGGCTACAAACAACACCATTCTGAAAATCCTAAAGAAAACAGTCAATGAAGTTGGTTGTGACTGGCATCTGTAATTAAATCTTTCCCTTTGGGCCTATCAAACTAGTAGCCACACACCTACAAGTGCAACCCCTTTCTCCTTGGTCTACGGATTATAATACATCTTTCCTATTAAGGTTGAGCTCCCATCACTGGGAATCTCATTGCAGAACCTAATCACTGATGAAGAATACATAGTATCTCGGCTAAATGAGCTAGAATTCTTGGATGAGTGTCTTCTTGATGCCCTTAAACATTTTCAAGTATATAAAAACTGAGTAAAATGAAGCTATAACAAGAAGATCAAGAGTTGGTCTTTCTAGGTAGGGGATCTTGCCCTAAAGTAGAATCAAAAAAATATTCCACATTAGGATAGTAAAGGAAAGTTTGATCATAACTAGTTAGGTCCCTTTGTCATCACAACAAACTATGGATTAGGAGCATATCAATTGTCAACGCTTGAAGGTGAACCCCTACAGGAACCAACCAATAGTTTGCATCTTAAAAAGTTTTATGCCTAGGCTTGAAGTTGGTGTAAATCTGAAAATACAAAAAAATAAAAAAAATCAAAATCCAAAAAAATGAGAAAAAGGATTAGAAAAAGTAAAGGAAAACAATCATCCTCTAGTGAAAACCACTTTGGTGGTTCTTGGGCAATGTACCTTGGTGAAAACCTAGCAAACAAGTGCCTCACGAAAATAAAGCACCTCCATCTATTCTTTGGCTCTTTATCCTATCATTATTTGCATCACATTCATTTATCTCATCATTCATCCTATGTATTCCATCACCCATCTACGGCCCTATCATAGCTTTATATTATGAAGTATCAGTATCCCCTTTAGTACTACTTGGCATATTTCAAAGGTTAGCTTGTCCTACCTATATCAAGGTAGTCTATCACATCACGCTAGGGGAAATTTGTTTGGATTGGATCGGGTTCTTGTATATCTTAAGGTTATTGGAAATCTCATCGAAAATCCCAAAAACATTCATAAAATCTCATCAAAAATCCAAAAACATCCAAATCTTGTATAGTTGAAAATCAAAACATTCAAAAATTGTAAAGTCATAATCCAAAACATCCAAAAAACATCGAAATCCCTAAAAAGGTCAAAACATCAAAAATCCAAAAATAGTTCACGTTCAACTACGGGTCTCTAAGCTTGAATGTAGGCAAGGCCATCATTGATGTGCCCCTGAGACACCCTAGGTCAGTCCTTTAGAAGTCTGCCATAATAAATTGACATTTCATTGATTATCCATATCTCATTGTCAATAAGTCAAGTTAGTCAAACTGTGTGGTCTTTGCATGTATAATGTAGGCAAGGCTCATCATTGATGTGACCCCAAGGCCCCTAGGATACTCTTTTAGGTTAGATTCTTGGTTGAGAATCTCGAAAAACCCTTAAACATTCGAAAAACTTAGTAAACACAAAAACATCCAAATATCTGAAAATCACAAAAACATTGAAAAACCCTAAACAACCTCAAATACTCGAAAAAACCAAAACATTCACATAAACCTTAAAAGAGACTAAAAATAACCTCAAAACATTTTCAAAAACATCAAAAACATTGAAATATTCCAGAAAACCCAAAACCATCCATCACACTTCGCTTTCACCTGTAATAAACTTTCACCCATAATAAATCAATCATCATCTTCAACCTTTGGTGAAACAAATAGAAAGCAAGTATCGCAAGTCGTAAAGTGAGAACCTAAGTGTCAAAATCTAAAGTCTAGATCATAGGTAAACGAGTCAGTGAAGTTTGTATCAATGGATTATCACCCACCTCATCCTAATCAAAACATCTAATATAACATGTCCTAGGATGCATTCTTCTTGCGATGGACATCAACATTAGAAATCACCTTAGCTATATTAAACTGGCAAGAGATATGGATAAATTTGATTGTTTGTCTTTGATATTTTCTTTTGATTTATCTCATTGACCTATTCCAAGGACCTCTTTATGATGTCTATCAAAATAATTTAGAGAGAAAGGCATGGGGAATCAATCATTATCTTTCATTTGTTGTGCTTGCAACTATTCTTGTAAAATAATATTGGTGCATACTTGCTTAGTTGCATGTAGGGAAGTTGTTTGGGGTAGATTTTTGACTATTGTGTATGCTTTGGTGCAATATATTTTGTACTAAACTACATTCTAATGAGGTTTTTGTATGTCAAGATGTGAACAAGAACTATCCTATCTGTTTGCAGAGTTGAAGTCCATTACACTAGATACAAATCCATCCCGGTTTTCAATATCAGGATGCATCGTGTCTATGTGTTATATCAAACATAAGGAATGAAGGAAAATTCTAATCCCAAGTTATGAGAAAATCATCATCATCTCTCATCACCATATCTAATAAAATCTTGGTGCATCATAGACTTGTTGGACTTTTGAATCACATACCCAGGGTCCTGCGTCTACCCGTCACTGGTACTCTCGAACTCGCTCTGAAAGGTGAAGAGGAAGCACACAATGAGCCATTTTGCAAAGGTATCAGAGCTCCAAATGCACAAATCTCTAAGGGTTGAATGCATAAATGAATTGGAAATGTCACCCTTCTCACCTATTTAAGCCTAAAAATTAGGATTTTTTGCCCCAATTTGAGCCGAAAACTAGGGTTTTGTCAAACCATTTTACCTATTTCCACCATATGCAACCTATTTTGAGAGAAATCAACCCAAAATTCAAAAATTTTGCCTGATTTCTTGAGGGGGCAGGGAACCAGCTTATTCCTTCCGCTGGGGCAATAGTGGGGCATCCAAAAAACAAAACAAAAAAATTTGATCTAAGCAATAGTTTAATTCAAAAATCGTCAGTCTTTGAACCAACGTAACTTATACCTTGCTTCAAAGAGGGACAAAATTTAGACACTTAAAAATGTCCTGAATGATATCATGCACTTGAGTTAGATATACTAACACTGTTTCATCCTAAAATCCATCCCTTTTCACTTTATTGATTAAATTTGCATCGCTATTTAATTAATTACATCATTTTCATCTATTAATCTAATTGACCTAATTAGGTTCATTCACCCCTTTCATGCTAACCCTTCATCCTGTTAAATAAGATAAATCAAATTATCTAATTTAAATCCCTAAGTCCTCTTATTTAATTAAATAACCCTAAGTTATTTAATTAAATATCATATCACTTCCCCTTGTCATTAAATAAATAAATTATTTAATGAATATCATCTAATTCCCTTAATTTGCATAATTGAAACATTGTTTTAATTATCAAATTATTAATTAATCTAATCCTCCCACTTGCAAGGGAATATTCCTCCAAAAAGAATATTCTCATGGAATATTCCTTCTCCTTTGCACAATTAAATTTAGTTTTAATTAACTAAATATATAATTTTACTCACCCATGAGAATATTCTCTTTCTTCACTCATTTGGAAAAGGGAATATTTCTTTTTGCAACAAACTTTTTATTTTTATTTTTAATTAGACTATAGGAATCGGGTAGCACGACCCCTTATAAACTGCAGTGCACCTGGTAAACTTTTTAACGTGACCGGTGGCGCTGGTGCGACACGCCCTCCTATACCACGGGGGTGGGGGAGACTAGACCTCGTGACCAACCTCCTGCAATAGGAAATATTTAGCCAACTGAGCTAGGGCCCCAACCCCTTTTCGCAACAAACTTTCAACAAAGCTTCTTGTGCAAGTTTCGAAAGTGTGTTTGTTTGGATGAATGTAAGCCCTTGATTAAATATCATCTTGCATTCTCAACCCTTGATGTCAGGAATCCATTATCCATGCCTCCATTTTCCTTTTATTATGATCGTTGATTGATCCTTTTGATCTTGACCATCAGTTTCATTTTTCCTATTCTATAAATAGAGCTTGCATCTATTGAATAGGGATCCATCTTTTAATAGTAGACTTATGTTGTTAAACTCACTCTCATCTTGCACTCACATTTTATGTTTTAAAAGGAATTTTAGGTTATTTTACTTGCATTGTTAGCTTAGAGCATCCATTAATGGTTTCCATGGTAACCTAATTGCATCCATTTAGTATATGTTATAATTAGGGTTTTAAATATTTTGAATCTTGCATACATTTAGAATAGCTTGCATACACTCACATTGATTATCACAAGCATTTATCATGTTAAAACAAATTTCATTGGTCTCATTGATTCTCTTCAATAGAATCAATCAAAACAAGCTCATTATCCACGAGATTGGGAAAGGGTCACCATTTCACATCAATGTGACACCACTCCCCCAATAGGATAAGTTTCAATGGATTAGAATAGGTGTTTATGAAGATTTCATATTTTAATATGTTAGTTTTAATTGCTTCTTAGCTTAGTTTGCATTGAATGATCGTATTGGACTGATGGTTGGTGGCTTAATTATAGTTCGAATCCTCGTGGATCAAGTGTAGTTATCCCATGCTACGTTCTTCGGTCACACCATCAAATAGTGAGTTCTGGCCTTTGGGCTTTGGAGCCTCTACCTCGTTATTCAAAAAGGTAGGTTGTGTAGGTTTTGTAACTAAAACAAGAATAATCCTTATTTTTTGGCTTTGAGTGGCATCCAAATTATTATCCTTAGAAGCACTTGCTTCACTCATAAGTTGTCTAGGAATACTCATATTATTCTCTATCTTGTGAAGCAACCATGTGTCATCATATCAATCATTAGATTAAACTTTCTTTTTTTCTTACCCTCAAGGTTATCATCTATGTTATTCTCCTCTCTTCTTCTACCATAATGTTATGATTTGCAATAGATTCTATAAGATATGGTTTATTCTCTAAACACTCTACAAATCAACCTGGTTTCTTGATCTCCTTTAAGTGATATTTGGTTACTTAGTCACTGTATTACATAAAACTAAAAAATCAAAAATTTGAAATCTAAACACACAAGTTGGCAAGATCACCAACTTTAATACCATTATAATGTTTCAAGCCAAAACAATAATAAATTTTGATTCTTATAACCTTTCACAAATGATTTCTTTTTGGATAACATTATTAGGTCCTAGAATTTACTAAGATCTTAGACTTCTTAGATTAACATTATTGTCTATGTATCAACAACATCATTACATTTAAAACAACAAATGACAAACATAACTCTTTATCTTCTTATTATAATGGAAAACAAATATTGGGTGTAAATCCTAATCTCTTTCTTATTACAATAATGACTATATACATTCAAGTGGTTCTAAAATATTAGTGACTACAACAATAATGGAAAATAAAATGTCAATATAATGTGGCTAGAGTCTATATCTAATGAATCTCTAATAAAAACTCTTTATGAGATCACTCTTCAAAATCACTAGGGTTTTCATCCTAAGATTCCCAAGCTTGAACAAAAGTACTCAAAATGAATTCTAAAAGGAATTTGGGTTAAGTGTAGATGATGATATTTAATGAAAATATTTTATTTTATATCCTCCACAAATAAAAAGGTTGGCCACCAAGCACACCTGCAAATTAAAATTTGAATAGTAATCATTATTGGGAAATATTCCAATTTGAAACTCATGGTGCCAAAAGTAGACTACTAGAAATAATATGACATGTGCTGGGAAGTTAGGAGGGGAGTAAAAGTATATAGTTAAAAATGATGGGGATAGGGGGTTAGCAATATCATAAGACTCAAACTATAGGTTAAGGGTTAGGGGTTCAGCAACAAGCATATTGATAAGGGAAAGTTTGAAAGTCTAAAAAATAAATGAAAGGCATGAAAGACCAAAGAAGTCCAAAAATTTGACAAGGAGAAGGGAAGAGTAGAATTGGAAGAAAAGGTATACTCAGGAAGGGGAAACACACATGAGATTAAAATAGAGAAGACACAACTACATACCTAATATGTACAAGCTTAGATTCACTAGAAATGAGACCTGACAATTGAATACTCTAGAAGTGTCATTAATGATTTTGGGACCTAATAGACATGACCTTGTACATTCCATGTTTGCACTAAATAATTATTTCACCATGTAGGTAGAGTTGTAGATAATTCAAATATTTTATTTAAGTGTATTCAACTAATGGCTAATGAAACTCAACTTTTTCATGGTAAGTGGAGAGATAAACAAGTAATCAACAAAGGATCAATGCAATTCTATCAAAGTTGGGTTTTTAACTTAGCAATGTAGCACCCTTTCCTAAGGCTTTGAAGATAGCCACCGCTAAAACAATTTTCCATTATCTTTTATAAATAGTCAAACTTTTGATTACCATTCAACTAATAATCTAATACAAAATATGAAGGAATATGTTACTACAAATTCAAATAAGAGTTTGTAACTTGAGTTTCACTATTTAGAGTAAAGGTGGAACAAAAGATTGGCCAAGATCAATATATGACTATGAATACAAAAAAATGCTTTATAACTTTACTTTCATAGGTTATACTAATATAAATAAGTTTGTGCTATATTGAGCTTGGGTGACTATCTACTCAATTAATTTATTTGCAATACCTATCAAAGTTATTTGTTAAATATGAGTTGCATTTTCTTGTTTGATATCTATTGAAGTTTGAAAAGATAGATTTACATTTTTTTAATTATATTTGTTTATTGTAGGAGATGTTTGTTAGAATTGTGAAAAAACATGATCCATGAGATTAAACAACAAGCAAAAACACCTTCCACGCAAGAGAGCTATAAAAAATACTATGCAATATCATCAACAAGAAAAAGCTACAGAATGAACCTGAAAAATCTTCAAGGAAAACAAGAGTTCCCAAAGGTTAAGAGTTCTATCAAAGGCATCAAAAGGTATGATAATACAATGAGGGTTGAGTGCTATATAGGAGCAACCCTAAGTGATAAAGGGATTAGATCATGACAAGTGTCAACATATCATGCAATGTGACTAATGATCTAATAATAGCTCTCTAGTTAACATAGAAAATCACTCCTAAGTTTAGCTTAAGTGCATGCGAATAAATTAGACTAATAATTTATTAATTATTAGCTAATGCATGATTACTCTAACACCCCCCCTTAAGATGAACTTAGGGAGTAGCTAAAAACCCTAAAAAAGAATACAACATGGGTATCAACAAACAAGGCCTGGTGAGGTACCCATGTACAAACAAAAGATCTCTCAAAACTGGAGAAAATGAGAAAACCTCATGGGGAAAACTCCTCTCCAAAAGAGAGAAAGGCAAATGAAGGATTGAAAAGCCTCCAAAACAAGGTGAAGGACTAAGAAGCCTCCAACCAAAACAATGTCACAAAAAGAGAGGAACATATAGAACATCATTGAAGTGTGAAGTTGTAGACAACTCTTGAAAGATGACTGATATAGTGATAAGATAAGTAAGCTCCAAAAATAGGAATACAAGATTTTCCATATGGTAAATGCTACATCTCATCAAAATACATTGGTAACCAGTTATTGATGTACGCTACATCAGCCTAGTACATAGGAACAATAACTAGATACATAGATCACTCAAAAAATGAAACCAAGGAAGCATTAGCACCAACAGTAGAAATCTCCCCCTAATGCAGAAAAGGTAGAGCCAGGATAGGTACATTGAAATTGTGAAACCAGGAAGTGCATGTAGGAGAAAAAACCTACAAATAAAGGGTGTGTAAACTAAGACACACATGCATGAGGCAAGAATCACTAGGATTCACTACTATCATGGAAGGGACACTCACTTGACAAAGGTTTGATCACAAAAAAATGCAAAAATCAACCCCCCCATGACACTTTATATCATAATGCAAGTATAAAAGGCACAATAGGATTTGCAAAATCCCCAAAAATATACACCAAAATGACACTTTATCTCAATGCATCTACAAAAGAGAAAATACATGTAGAATAGCAAAAAATGAGTCATCCCACGCAAATAAAAGTTTCCAGGAGCTAAGACGTCCAAGTAATTTACCAAAATGTGAAAAAATAAGGAAGTGAATAAAATGTACCTAGAGAGAAGTCTAGAACAAATGCATGGATGGTTGTGAAAAGCTATGAAAGACCATCCCAACACCACTAGAATCATGAAAAACAAAGAAACAAGTCAAAAGTTATGAGCTTGGGACTAAAAAAAACACCTCTGACTTCAACAAGTTGTAGAATGTACCAACAATAAAAAATAGTGATTAGACCCACACCACTAGAAAGTTGACGAAACTGAATTTTTGATGATATCTCATTTGCTCAATTTTAATATCGTACGCCCAATTCATGGCCAAAAGAGAAAAAAACACCTCTTTTAGGGCACAAAGAGGATTTGAAGGGGCCTTGCCAACAAGTTGTACCACTGATGTCAATGAAATATTCTAAGGAATATTCCTTGTTGTCAAGAAAAAGTTGCACCCTTGGAAAAAGGTCAACAATCAAAATATTTTGTGAATATGGAATAAATTATGATTTGATTTTGTTACCTGTTGGAAAAAATAGTGGCATTGAATTTTTTTTAAAAGTTGTCGAGAAAAAATTCTTGACTGTTGTCGGCTGACCATCCCAATGGTGGTGAGCATGAGCACTAGAGGCACAAGCGTCACTTCGTGGAATATGCTCTAAAAGAAGTGGTGCATGATTTTAATAAAATGCCTTTTTTGATTTGGTTGTAGGTGTCGTATAAGGGTCGAACAACCCTTGAGGATAAAATAATTTGCCTAAGAAGCTCCCAACAATCAAATTGGATAAATTAATAGTCAAAATTCATTGAATTAGCCTTCTAAATCCAACAATGAGGTCCTTTTCACGTTACAATGCACCTAAAAATTTCCCACCTCCAAAAATAAAAAATAAAAACAATAAAGAATCTAGATCTGAAGCTTGTAACCATTCTTGAATAAAAACTCAAAAATCGAGAAGGGGTTCACTAAATCCACACTCTAATACCATGTTAGAATTATGAAAAAATATGAGCCACATGATTAAACAACGAACAAAGACACCTTCCATGCAAGAGAGTTGCAAACAATAATATGTAATATCATAAACAAGAAAAAGCTATAGAATGAACCTCAAGAATCTTCAAGGAAAATAAGAGTCCTCAAAGGTTGATAGTTCTATCAAAGGCATCGAAAGGTATGATAATACAATGAGGGTTGAGTGTTATATAGGAGCAACCCTAAATGATAAAGATATTATATTATGACAAGTGTCAACATATCATGCAATGAGACAAAATGATCTAATAATAGCTCTCTAGTTAACATAGAAAATCACTCCTAAGTTTAGCTTAAGTGCATGACAATAAATTAGACTAATAATTAATTAAAAAGATTAATTAATTTTTAGCTAATACATGATTACTCTAACAATGTTTGTTACAAGAGTTATTTCATGTTTATTAGAAAATGAATAGATAATAAACAATATATGTTGAAGGTGAATATGATAAGGGAAACTTGTAACTTTGGAAATACATATGAAATGAGAAAATTCAACTCCTATTTATTAACATTAAACAACAAAATGCAACCCCTTTCATGCTTTTATTTTTGTACTCTATTTTGTTGTAAGATATTATCAAGTTATGTTGCTTGTTGGTATCAACCATTTTATTTTAGTATGTTAATTAAAATATAGTTCCTTACTATCCACTATAATAGACATTATTAGTAACAATTTTATAATTCACATAAAACATCTATACTCTCTATGAAAAATACCATTTTAATTTTAATTCCCATCAAATATAGATATAGAAGTAATCTAAAATTACAATAATTATAGCATGTACAAGCAAATAGGAACATGGAATTTAGAAAGGGTAGAAATATAACCTAAATTTATAGTATATATACCATTTACAAGCAATTATGAACATGAAATGAAGGAAATGTAATTCAAGGAAAATGAACAACAAGTATAATGTGGACTTATAGTTGATAATGTTGTAGCAAGTGTACTATGAACTTACAATGGTAGATAACATACTAGAAACACTATAGCAACTTTTTTATAATGATGTGTGAAATATCATACTAGAAAAACTATACTAACTTGTAGAAAAAGGTGTATGGGGATGCAAAAAAATCTAGTAGAGAAAAAGATGTAATTGTAGTCATATCGTCCAATGAAGTAATTGTGGTGATCTATACACTTTCATTTGATTGGATGATATTCAATTGTTAGGATTAAAGCATATACAATAGAGGAACAAAAAATCTTTGAATTATACTCACAAATTTGAATGTATCTTCTATGCTTGTTGGTTTTTATTCTTTCAAATTATCTTAACAATTTGATTGGCGAGCCTTATAGATTTGATGTGATGTTTATAAGCATTCATGGTGGAAATAGCCAATTGTTAGGAAAATATGACTTGAAGATGTTATGTTCATGTAGAGATATAATATTTAAGTTTGTTTGATGAGACAATTGATTATCCATTTTGTTATTAAAGGATTATATATTTATATTTCTATTTCTTTTTATGATTAATAATTGCTTATGTATTTAGGACAATTAATATGCAACTTTTTAATACTTATATATATTTGGGATGAGTACTATGTATATCTTTTATATTAGAATATAAAATCTCGTATCTTATAGATAGAAAATGTGTACAATTAAAGTTTGTTTGATGAAACACTTGATTATCCATTTTGTTATTAAATGATTATATATGTATCTACTATATTATATTTTTATGATTAATAATTGCTTATGTATTTAGAACAATTAATATGCAACCTTTTAATACTTACATTAATTTGGGACAAGTAATATGTATCTTTTTTATATATAGATCTTATATTAGAATATAAAATCTAATATATTTTAAATAAAAAATGATTACAATTTATATTAATTTAAAATTTAACAATGAAATTTATATCTCAATTCTTTACCACCTATCTTGATAAAAAAAATACAATTTAATTTTTTTTTTGGGACAAGTAATATGTATCTTTTTTATATATAGATCTTATATTAGAATATAAAATCTAGCATCTTTTAAATAAAAAAATGATTACAATTTTGTTGGAGTTATAATTTGCACCTCTGGAGTGCGTATTGGCAACAACAACTATGCACAGTATTAATTGCTCTTCAAATTAGGAGGGGAAGCTCCCTCTTTTGCTGATATGCGTTAAAAAGTAAAGTATTCTAAAATCCTATCTTTTTGACTTAGCTAGTAGAGGCACAAGGTTATAAAACCAAGAACATTGCAGCTAAGGTTTTCTCTGGTTTCCACAGGTCTTAACTACAACTAGGCTAACGCTAAAACTATCCTATCTCCTCTAGAAAAATAGAGCAAGAGGAATTAGGAGCAAGTGGGAATGGTTGATGAGAAACTCTATCTCAGGATTCCCAAGGAAGTGGAACACCTATCTGAGGTGTAGGCTGAAATGAAGGTTATTGGAAACAACATCAAATGACAAGCTAGTTCTTAGGATTCCCAAGGAGATGGAACACCTGGAACACATAAAATGACTATTCTTAGGATTCCCAAGGAGGTGTAGGGTGTAGGCTGAAAGTAGATTATTGGAAACAAACACTAAACAACCATCTTTATTCTAAATTCCCAAGGAGGTGGAACACCTATCCGAGTTGTAGATATGAAAGAAAGATTATTAAAAACAACATCAAATGATAATCTCTATCTCTAAATTCCCGAGGTGGAACACCTATCTGAGGTGTAGATATGAAAGAAAGATTATTAAAAAAAATAAATTTGGGACAACAAATTGCATTGTGAGACACACATACAATGAACAATCAAACCAAATTTATATTAACAAAGTGAACCAATATAGAATAGCAATATTGCACAGCAAGGTGGGCACAACAATTTGTTATCACAAAAAAATTTAAAATACAATGAGCAAGGGTGCTCTTATTTATAGAACCTTAAAGGGGTAGGGAACCCTAAAATATCCTTGAGTTTACATTCAATCTTCCAAGCATGCAAGATTTATTCTTAATTCTAAATGTATGCAACTTAACAATTAATTGGAAAAACTACCTCAGTTAACTAATACTAAACTAAACTAATTAGACAATGCAACACACAAGTCCTTATTGATATGAGATTCAACTGATATCAGCTAACTGAAACCTAACTAAAAGCTCCATATGTACATAGGTATCTCCAAAATAAACATGCAAAAGGTGGGACAGTGAGTTAACTTGGAAAGAGGCATCAAATTAATTGTTGTGTCTAATGTCTATCTAGAAAAGGTGGGACATCCTAACTTAGTATTTCACTGACTCTGATCATGAGAAATCAACATATCCAAGAAGTTGTTAAGTACCACATCATTTGGAAATCATCATATGTCTCAATTGCTAGTCTATTACTTGTCAGCTACTTGAGCAATCCTGGAAATATTTGCACACTTCAACTAGTAGTTTGTTGACTAGTAACTTTGGAAACTCTATAACTAGAGTGATGACCTCCGTTTCTTCTACAGTTTTACACCTCTGATGCTTTTCTTGATTTTCCTCAATGGATGAGTGTTGTATGATGAAACCGTGAAGTTTGACTACGAACACTCCAGCTGTGAGAAATGCACACGAACACGTTGCACACACAAAGTTCCAATGGTATTCAACC
>VDFB02072293.1:0-13135 GCA_007258455.2 Sequoia sempervirens
CCGCTTCCTCCTGTGAGATGGTCTAAGCCTAAGCTTGGTGATCTAACAACATTCATGAGGCCTGTGTTCAAATATTCCCAATGGTGGATGGATCAGCAAGTGCAAATTTTACGGCAAAGGAATGTGCCATTCACATATGACTTAATGGGTGATGCAGAGTCTTGTTCTTCAAATGTCGGTGCATCTCATGGAGGTGAACCAATGGACGCTGCCAACCTAAAAAAGAGAAAAGAAATTGATGACTCTATAAAGCAGAACAGAAGAAAACAATGGATGAAGGACCCACTCAAAAGAAGCAAAAATCCAAGCCCCTTCATTCGGCTACATCCAGAAATGTAGATGAAATATTAATCATGGAAGAAGAGTCATGGGGACAATTCAGATTTCCTTTGCCAGTTCGAGAAAAGGATATGGAGCCAGTACAGCTGGAAGATGATGATCATCACTCCCCTACAGGCACGGAGATTCTTGAATCAGAAGATGATATGGATATTATGGACGGAGAATTCGAAGAGGGAATGATTTCCGCCCTCAAAGGAATTCAGGAAAGCCCATCTGTACAAGAAATTCAAGATATGCGCGAAATTCAAAATGCACAAGAGGTTCAGGACGTGTAGGACATCCAAGGCAATCAAGAAGATGGAATTGAATAGTCAACAATCCCGCATTGTGTTACACCCCGATTGTATAGCTACTAGGCTATTAGTATTGAATAAGGATTATGTGTTTGTAAAGACAGTGTTATAAATGAATAAAGATATGATGCACCTTGTTATCAATATGAGTTTTTATACATTAATGATTGTCTAGTTCTTATGTTGTTCAATTGAAGTTAATCATGGTGAAAACGTGCATTATGAGGTTAATGTGTGATGTTGTTATATCTTACGAAATTTATATATACTGCTATTTTTGTGAGCATTTGATTGCCGTGAGTTTATAACTATGAATGCCGGTATGAGAACCAGTCCTCCAGGCAGAGGGGAAATATCACGTGGGAGAGGGGTATTGGTCGTTTAACAGGTAATGTTAATCAATTGAGCATACACACACATCATGAAGGGTATAGGGGAACCAAGTCAGATAAGTTAGTCTTGATAAGTCATCCATAGGCTTTAGGAGTTTGATTTACTTCTTTATGCTTTAGGAGTAATGATTGTTTAATGTCAGTGACTCCTTGTATGAACGATGTGATAGATATGTGTTAAAGGTTGAGTGGGTACGTATACATATGCATACATTGTGTACACGTATCTATATGTATAGACATATCGATACATACGTACGTTAAGCAGATGGATGTGCTCATACGCATGTGTCGACATGTATATACACATACATACGTATACACAAGAGTATATATGGTTATACGCATGTATATACATACACGCCCCGCCCAATATCTATGGTGAAAATAATATTTTAACATTATTGTCTAGGTAATTTACATATATATGTATGTATAAATGTATATATCAATAATGTGATTATAATTTATGATATATATATAAATACATAAATAAATGTGTAAATATTTATATATTTATATATTTTATAAAGTATAGAATATATGTATTAATGTTAAGTTAATATATGCATATATATAAATATATATATGTACATTACGATGGTAATGTCGGAAATATATATATATATTTATATATATAAATATATTAATACTTAATAAAATACATATATTATAAAATATATAAATATACAATATTAAATATTTAAAGTGAAAACATTTATAAACTCCAAAGTGAAAATATTTACAAATATTTAAATGAATAAATATTGAACTCCAAATAATAAAGTTAAAAGAATTATATCTTTTAACATATGCAATTTATTGGAGATGAATATTTAAAAAAAGTAGCCGCTAGTCTTAAGGAAAAATAGAACTTCATAAAAGTATCGAACTTTTCTATGAGACAAATATTTGAATGCAAACATTTGAAAAATAAACAAAACTGAGCAAAGAGCTTTCACGTGGAAATAAGGAAAGCTTCAACGCAGCAAAAATGGAGGAGGAAGCTTTCAAAACTGGAAAATAGGGAATGCCAAACAAAGTTTCTGTGCTGTAACAAGTTGAGACTTGACCAAAAACGCAGCAAAGTGAGTCATTCATTTTTATACGCCTGGCAAAAACGTGTTTCCAGGAGGTGGCGTTTTCTAAGATTTGAGTTGAAATTTTCTGCATTTGTTGGCTCTATGGAGGTCGATTCACTCCTTTGTAAGGTGACTTAGGGTTTAGTCACTTGCCAAGTGACGTTTGACTGAGTTTATACGCTTGGTTGTCATTCTACATGCCCAAAATAGAGGAAACAATTGCAAATACGAGCCTATAAATACTTGCCTAGCCACCCATTGAAGTATATCTTTTTGCAATTTGTCTTTTGCGAGTTTGAGAGCTATCTTGTTTAGTTTCTAGCTGCTGTGAGTTTGCTATTGCTGCATTTCATCATATTACTTAGAGTGTGAGAACTAGAGCCTTTAACAGCTGCAAATAATAGACTGTGCTAAAATACCTTTTAGGAAGAGTGAAATAGCAATTTCTATTAGAGAAGTGTTATTTAGAAAAAGTGATTTGAAAGAGTTGTCTATATTTGAGAGAGAGATAATCTGCAAAACTGCCATCTTCAGTTGGGAATTCTAAAAGTTGCTGCCAGAACAGTGCCGGGAGAGAAGCTCATTATAACAGGCATGTTATCTAATTTGTGATTTTTGCTTGAATGCTATTATCATATATTCTTGAATTTTCTGGTTGCAATTAGCATGTTATATGCAAATAGTTCATAGGAAGTTAATATTGTTTTGATGAGCTTACATAAAGAATAAATGCATGAGGGATTTCATTGTAATTGAAGGATAAATGAATAAGGAATATCAATGCAATTAAGGGTAAATGCTTGGGTAAATCAATATATTTTAATGATAGATTAAAAGAAGGATTTATGGATAAAAGGGTTTTAAGAAGGGAATCAATTGTTTAAGAAGTTTAAGGATAGCTTAACTTAATATGCATTATGCTATGATGGATTTTTATGTGCATTTTCTTGAGTTTACAATTTTGTATGATCTCCATATATGGAGAATACGTAGAGTAATTAATATCTACTAGGAACGAAATGCCGTCAAACTAAGTATGATCCTTAGCTTATGTTATTAGGTTAACTCTGACAAGCTTCACTCCTAGGATAAAGATTTCTGGAATCAGGAGTTAGGATATTAGATACTTGTTTATTGGCTCATTTCTAGTAGATTGTTTGAGGTAGGAAGTCTGGGGTAAACTGAACCCATTGAAGGAAATAGCCTACACATAGAGTGAGGTAGCCCAAAGTCAAATCGGCCCTGAGTAGTGTAAGTGATAGATGAATTACTCAGTCATTTACTGAACCAAAGTACTATGGCCATAGTAATGTAATGTACCTACATCCTCTTAGATTGGGAGATGATTACATTGTCAGTTCACAGTGATCCAATAAATACATACTAGTTTGGGATTGTGGGATACAAGAATCTAGTTATGTAGGACACACCACTATGCTCAGTTGGTTAACATAACCGATTACTCAATCAATCTCTTTGATGAAGGGAGGGCCATTCATTGAAAAATGAATGTGCGGGGGACCGTAATATTAGTCTGTGGTTGGCAGAAAAGCACCCAGATGATGTTTCTCCTCCACAATCAGACATCTGAAGAACCAAGATTTGAAAGGGAAGATCCTGGACCATCTTACTTCTATTTGTGTAAAAGTTGTTTAAGTTATGTATGTACTCTTATGCTTCCGTACTCTGTTATTCATTTTGAAATGGTAAAAGTTATTTTATTGTGAAAAGCTTTGAAATTGTATTTATATGATGTATTTCAATTTGAAAAGAAAGGAAAAATCTTGTTACTATGTTATTTACTCGTTTACTTTGGATTAAAGTTATAAAAATTAGAAATTTTTATTTCAATGATAGGATAGGTCGCTACAGATTGGCTGGAAAGAGAGAATAAAGATAAAGGTGCCGCAGAGATGCTGAAGAAGATGATACCGCTGTGACTTCTTGGCAAAACTAGAACAGGCTGCTACAAGGAAGCCAGCCAAGAAATTTTCTACAATACAGAGAGATGAAGTTGGTAACCAAACAGTGCAAATTGTAGTACCTACAGTTGAAAAGTCACAAGACGAAATTGCCCCAAATGAATATGCCATTACAACTATTGATATTGGTTTGACAACAAAAGGACAAGAAGTTAAGGACCTAGATAATTTTGTTGCCACCATCAAGTCTAGGCTAGAAAAAGAAGTGGCGAAGAAAAGGGAATATAAAAGAGAGATTGAGTGTCTGGAGGAATATATCCAGCATTTAACCAGGCCACTCAATCAAGGTGACCAATCAGCTCCTCCACTTCCAAACTCTTCACAAGAGCCAATCAGAAATTTTGAAGAGGAATTGACTACAACCAAAGAAACCAAAGAATGGATGGCAAGAAAGAAAGAAGAGGCAATGGCATTCACAGAAAAGTTGGCATACGTTTATGTGAAAAGTTCCTCTTTGCTCTCATGAGTTGCAAACTTAGCAAAAGCATGGGACAACCTCCAAGACATTCAAAGTAAAATTATCCCATGTCTTCGAGAGATAAAGGGCATTCTGAAGTAGAGATTGATTGATGAGAAGATCATTGAAGCAAGAGCTGCATATGATTTCAGCAATTGGTACTATGCACTAATCTCACAAGGAGAAGTCCTGGAAAGAGTAAAGGCAGATGGCGCCAAAATTGAAGAGCAAGTAAAAGAGATCCGGAGTAAAATTTTCCAAATGGCTGCAGATGTGCTTGACAAAGACATTGTCCGGGAAAAACACTTGCAGTCAGAAAATTTGAAGGATAAAGTTCAAAGGATTTTCCCCGCCACTCAGCCATCTCAAAGAAAATTTGACTAAGGCATTCATCTTCCTAATCGGCTCGAGATTCCTTCTTGTTGCAAGAGTCGAAAGTGGGTGATCAATTTTTCCAAATGCAAGTTTTAGGACTTTACTCGGAGTATTAAATAAATAACACGTCATTTGACATCACCATGGAGGAAGTCAACATGATCGCATCCAGGTTCACTAAATGTAATGCTTTGGAAATGGATAAGGACGCAACTCCCAGTGCATGAAGTTCTCTGCAGTTAACTAATTGTTGTTTAGGCAACCCTAATTAGGGTTTAGTTATTTTGAATCTGGGCCGTTAATATCATTTTGATCTTGGCCATTCATTGTGATCTTGAAACTCTATATAAACCCCCCCCCTTCTCTCTCATTTGATAATCAGAAATTAGAGAATTCATCAGGGATTAGAGATTAGAATCATTAGAGGAGATTAGAAGAGATTGTAGAGAATAAGAGAGAGAGTTCTATGAAATTGTTGCTAAAAAAACTATTTTGATAATAAAGTTCATAATGCATGAGATGCTTTGAATCCTTTCATTGTCAAATGGTTGCATGGTTGCATATTTCTCTTCCTCGTAAAGTAGATTTGAATTAGAATTTCATTTGAATGTATGTTAAGGAATGATAGATTGATAGTAAAGACTAGTGAAACTAGGCTCATACTTTCTTTGAATGGATGCTCTTCATTCAATGCGTAAAGTTAGACTGAGCGTTTGATGTGGATGCTTCAATGTTTACTTCAAATAATGTTTTTCTATTGATGGTATTGCTCGTAGTAAAGAAATCTTAAGCACAAATCCCAGAAGATTGCACTTGCTTTGTGTAGTTGTCGTTTAGCATGGCGAAACAAAGTATTGTTTATTTAGTTTCACTCAATCCTTGCCGTCTCTTGATTTCGTAGGAATAGCATAGGACTTCTAAACCCTTACTCTTTTTTCACTTTTTTATCTAAAGTCAGAAAATTCCAAAATGATACTGCATTCTCGTCTTTGCTTTTCTGAGTAACTTACCAGAGTAAATCCCTTTGTGTTCCCGGCAAATCACAACGACCACAGAGCTTGTCCACACCTAACTGAAACATTGGAATTGCCGCATGATCTTTCTTGCAGTCTTAGCATACGAGGTAGTTTTTCAAGAGGGGATAGAGCGTCTTTGGACACTTTATTCTAGAGTGTTTGGTGTGTCATAAAACACGCATCAACAAGATGCCAAAGAAAGATTGCACGAAATGGAAACAAATAAGTCTGATATAAACTTCCAACAAACTCTAGTTCAGACCAGCAAGAATACTTTCACCAATTTGCTTCTATCTTCATCCAAAATGCTCCAATCACTTCCAAATTGAGTGCACATGAAACTAGAAGCTTAAACACCCATGAAATATAGCATAACTTGGAAAGTGCTAAGTCTGATATAAATTTCCAAAGGAACTTGTTAGAACTCAGGAAATTCAAACTTTTCACAAGCGTTTATAGCCATGAGTTTCCAAAATAGTCCTCACCATAAGCACAAAAATCCTCTTTTTATAATATTTTTGCTCATACTCTGCCATGTGGTCCCATAGAACTCATCTAGCCCTGAATATTTCATTGTATAATTCATATTAGAAAGAGATGGTGAGGGTCTCCCCGATCCATAATGCATTTTTTTACTAATGTATACCTGTTGTAGTCTATTGGAAATAATTTAGGGATGTTACACCAATCGGAATTCATCTACAAGAACCTATCGACAGGACACAATTCATTGTCTCGGCGACAGAAAGATTATATCGACAGGAAAGTTATCATCGGAATGAGTCATAACAAACTCATTTATGTCTTACCGACCGACGCACAAGGAAACATTTCGGCCAGACTAAAAGTCATTGGAGTGAAGTCTTCTCGAATGCATTAGGTCTTTCTGAAAAAGTGCAAGGGGATTCTATAAATGATTATCAGGATGAAGTTATGTAGTCTTTCCAACCCATATGTCTCGCCGAATGTGGTTTCATCGGTGAGAAAGTAAATATGTCCCACCAATCGGAAAACATACCAAAGGACATATCTCGGTGAGACACAAAGTAATCTATGAAACATCTCCCCGACTCCAAAAGTCACAATGAAACGCATAAGATGAAAGGATATTTGTCGGTGAGACTCCAAATGTTGATAAGACAGTGGGACATTATAGTGATGTATAGTTTTTAATAGTCAGTGAGACATTGAACATCGGTATGACTACATGACGTCTCAGCGAATGTTTAGCGAATGTTAGTAGAAGCTCAAATACAACTGATCACTGAGATTTGAATACGAAAGGATGCATCCTTTCAAATATTGATGTATAAATGTTCATTTTCAATTATGAAAATAAAGAAGATAGAATATGGAAGATAAGATAGAATAGGAAAAAGATACAATAGAATACAATGTTTCACAGATATGAGACTATGATGCATGTTTAAGAATATGGAGATATTAATGAAAATCATTTAATGTGGCGGCATATTTCTGGTGTCAATTGTCTATTGTGTTCATTGAAAGTATTACTAAAGTTGTCTCCAAGATTGGTGCTTTCTGGTTATTTAAATTGATATAACAAGTTTATATTCAGTTTATCGCATTTGTTGTATCTGTGGTGTTACTAATCGGTTCTTCAAGAAAAGATTAAACTTTTAATTGATCATAATAATCGTAAAGCTCCACCGACCATTAAGAAGAACTTGGTAGTCATAGTCTTGCATGTTTATACAAGTTATAAACTAAAATATATGTCAAACAATTTGAATGTTTTCCAGAAAGAAGTTGCTCATTTAGATTTCATTTGACTCCGCATACCCAATAAGGCACTAGTCTCTGCATTCTCATCATTTAGTTTCATTCATTTTTTTTACATCTATTAACTGAACATATTAGGTTTTAGTTTTAATATTGCTATACAATTTATACCAAATCAAGTTTTATTTGTTCACTCCCATCTACCATTGTGGGAAAAACACTTCAAAAGAGATAAGCACAAGTCAAGTCTGCCTCACTCATATAGGTACACCCGCCTAGGTCTAGTAGCACCTGAAGAGTAGAAGGTCTAAACCATTTGACCTTGTCTCATTCTAAACGACAAGAGATTGGCAACTCCTTGAGGCATTTGGCCCGCATTTTTGAGAGCCAATAAAACCAAAATATAGACCAGCAAGCATTACAACCACCAATATGCTTAATTCTCTCACAAACTCCCACAATACTCTCCAAAACTAAAACACAACGCCTCCTAAAGGCAAGGCGACCAAATAACATGAATTAAGCAATACAAAGCAGCCACAAATGAATGAGCTCAAATCCCAATGGAGCTATGGAGATGGTACGGGCCTAGGAAGAGGGCGACCTCTCTTAAAAATTGGAGACTCAAGTATAAAATCTGAAACTTCACCCAAAGGGTTGCCACAAGCATAGAAAATGTTTAGCCAAATACCCACAACCAAATAAAAATCATTCAAAGAGTTGTATTTGAAAATCTCCTACAGACATGAAATAACCAGTAAACACAAAACTGAAAATTATTACCAAATTCTTCAACGTTGATGCACAATATGCACTTTTGAATGAAACACACTCTCAATCCACCATTTAGGAACCATAGTTGTAGGTCCAAGAATGGAGTGGAATTTCTAAGCTTCCCTCAGCCTGCTCAATTCAATCCTTTAACAAAGATCACTTTTACAATATTTTCCAAAGATGACAAATGAATGAGCAATGGCCTGCTTAAATATAGAATTGAAGGTGACTATTGGCTCTTCAGCTTCCATCTTTTTTCCCTCCAAAAGGGACGCCCATTTCACTTAAATGAAATATTTTAATTTTGAAAAACACTTTATTTCTCCTTAATATGGTGTCCCACTTCAAGGCATAAAATAACTTTAGAAAATATTAAATATTTACTTCATGAAGCATCCCCCCCTTCATGTCCACCTTTTAAAACAACTTAAGTTAATGCACTAGGCCAAGGGGTCAACTTGAAATTAAAACATTAATGCCTTGAAAAATACTATTTCTCCAAAAATTACTCTTCTAAAGCCAAAACCATAATAACTTGACTGCTCCAACAAAAGAACTCACTGAAGTGTTGCCAACTAGACCACTGTCAAAACTAGACTTACTAAAAATAGTCAATTCCAAAAATAGTAAGTTCATCTTAAAACCAATAGAAAGTTGAACTAAGCTGGAAGCAAGACTTATTGAAAATGGAAACCCTAAATTTGCACATCTGAGTAGCCTACAAATTCCTGAAAATAGGCTAAATCCAAATGAAGAGTGTATGGCCAAAATGGGATATTACAGGTCGCCCTTCCCAAAATTGCTTGCCCTCAAGCAATTCCAATGCCATCCTGAAATCACCATGCTGAACCAAACTGAAACAGAATATGATCCCTGCGTCCCAAATCAACCCAGGAGAAAGATGGCACCTACTGATGTAAGCACTGCACTGTTGGATGCCAACAAAAGAAATCACCAGATTAAAATTAAACTGAAACATCATGGGAATAAATTCTAGAAGACCATCATTGGCTTCATCATCTTCAATTGTTGAATAGAAAACCCAAGTGATACCAGGATTCCAAATCTTCCTCAGGAACACTGTTCTTCTAATCTGTTGCGCTACTCTGATTAATACAACTGAATACTCAAAGTGGACCAACATGTCACGATCCACAAAAGACAATACACCAAACATGTCAGTGCCTGGGTCTCATATCAGTCTGTAGGACCTCCAAACCTTGCTGTCATAATTCTGATAAGCAACAAAATTGTTCTTAAACAAGTCACCAGACCATTGCCAAACAAAGAACCAAGCTCCATACTCCATCTCAATCCAAAAGAATATACAATGATTGAAAAATTTCCAAGAAATCTTCACATATTTCACTTCAAGAGCCTCAATTTGACAAATCAAATCAGCTAATAACTCGCTGTCCCAAAAAGTAATGTATGAGTTGGTACCAAAAAATCCACTGTCAACCATCAATGAACAACCCATACCTAAACTTTGACCATACTGAATCATTCCCTTGCTCATTTGTGGCAGAAATTTAGTCCAAATAGGAGACGGAGAGGCCTGGAAATGAAATAACCAACTTCCTAACAGGTCTAAAATAATCATCTTGAGATCTGATTTTTAGAAAATCAGCATCCAAGAAGACAAGCAGCAGCTGCAACATAAGAATTTTTCATCAAAATGAGCATAATAGCTCATGAACCAAGCTGGTGGCACCTTTAGCAAGAGACCCCATGCCACCACAAACCAACTTCTAGTCATATTTCCTTCCCAGAACACCAATTTATGATCAGAAATAAACAACCAATGACATAGAAAGAAGGAAGCAGCAAACATAAAACAAAATTTTTGACACTTATCTCTCCATCCAACCTTCTTTTTATGCATTCCATTCTTCATAAGAAAATACTTGAGATCCCAAATACTAATTTTCAATTGAAGACATTTCCCAACATATAAGCAAAGGGTCATAACCACATTTTGAATACTATATGTTGGTTTATCCCCCATAAAATTTACAGTATTACCTTCTTGCCAAGTAATGCCAGGATCCCAAACTAACAACCATGAAGAACCACTTCTCAAATGGAGAATTGCTCTCACACGAATCCTCTGATTTGCTCGTTCCATCTGAATTGCCACTTCTTGAAATTCCAAGAAGCATTCAACCAACCTTTGTTCGTTGAAGAGATTGAATCCAGAATCTTGTGATATGACTTGCCGGAAAGATTCTATGAATCCTTCATCAAATACAATTCTGAAATCAATCACTCTAAGTGAAGATGAAGATGTACTAAAATCTAACAAGAGCCTCACAAGCATCCTCATCAAAATATAAATAAAACCTTCATCAACATACCCATCAACTCTTTGTTGATGAACAACAAGAATGTCTTCATTTCTTTGTGATCCAAGAGTTACCAATTCTTGTTGAATGGGTGCACTAGTTGCAGCAGTAGATTCAACTTCATGCAACTCTGGTATCAACTCTCCAATGCTAGAAGACAAACTCAAATTTCCTCCTTCAGTAATCTCTGAAGCAATTCCTTCATCAATATCAAAAAGAGGATTTACATAAACCTTATTAGCACCTTCTTCATACAACAAATTGTCAAAAGCCTGAAAAACTTGTTGATAAGAATTTGAATGCTTTGATCTCTTAGGATAGCATTCCAAATCATATGTTTCTTGTATGAGATCCAACTCATCAAGAATTTTCTGAAGCTTCTCTACTCTTCTTTTGTTTTCTTGCTCCCATGAATATTGAACAGCAGCAATCTGATTTTCTGCTTCAATTAGAGTCTCATGTACTTCTTGCAACTTCGCTTTGCTAAGCTCATTCCACTCCAATGCCTTGTCAGCAATATTGGCCACTATGTCTTTGTCATGAAGGATGTGCAAAAGACTAGATTTGATTTCCTCCAAAGTAAATTTAATAGACTTCATGTCATCAATAGAAATGCAACATACAACTTCTCCCCTAGGCACATCATGAATCAAATGTTCTACTTGCCTATGAATTCTATCAAGTTTTGACAAAACTTGAATACCATTATCAGCAATGTGTGAACTTGAGCTGCAATCTTCATATGCTGACTGAGATGATGTAGAACCACTTTGATGGATAAAGATTTCAAAAATGGTTTGAGTTGTACTCCTCAACTTGTCTCGCATGTGATGAACACTCTTCATCATTCCATCCATAGTGCCTTCCAATTCCTTAGCTTTTTGCCTTAGCTTGATTTCCGGTGAAGAAAAATCTGCCTTATAACTACTAGAAACTTCACCTTCCATGTTGTCTCCTACACATGATTCTAGGGAGTTAGTCAAATCAGCTTTGAAATAGGAAGTGACTACTGCTTCCTCTTTCTCTTTCTCCTCTTTAGCTTGACTTTCAAATGAGCATCCTTCGGAATTGTGAAGAAGCAATTCGCTGATTGAACTCATAACTCCTTCCATCCCAACTTCTTCTTCATTTGGATCTGCACTTATGGCCTCTTCATGCATCTTTGTTTCAACTTTTGTTTCCAAAATTTCTTTCTTTGAATCTTCAACATGAGGCTTCTTAACACAAGTCAACTCACTGTTCTCCTCTGTAGAAAACAAGAGTACCTCACTAGTCTTCAAGGCTTCCACTAACACATTACATTCTTCTACAAAATGCTTCGATGAGTGCAAATCCGTAGATACCCCTTGAACTTTTGCAATGTCTTCAAAGGGATTCCAACTTTCATCCTCCTCTTCAACTTCGGAAATCTCCTCTTTGTTCACAACAGTCTTCTTCAAAAATGGTTTCAACTTATCTTCACATTGACTGAAAAATTTCTTTAACTAACAAATCAGCAGTGGGAGAAATCTGCTCTTCACGTTTATAAGCATCCAAGAGAAGAGTTTGGACACTTTCAGGAAGACTATCAGCTTCTTTAATTGTAGAGATTAGAACATTCATGACAGCTGCAAGCATACTCTCTTCTTGCTCACTCCAGGTCGAGGTGAAAAGATAATTAAACAAGTGATAAATCTGATTCTCCATCTCAAATTCTATCAATAAGATGCAAGCACCAACTTCAGAAAATGTTTTTAAAATAGCAGCTCTTCTTGGAAACAAGCTACTACCAGTTTCATCCAAATCTTGAAAACATTCCACTATCATCTTTAATATGATCTTCATAGTTTCATCATCATAGGGCAACTGGGGAATTACAATTCTCATTATCTCCATCAAACAAGAAGAAATCAGCAACTTGGTCTCTTCATCAGGATGCCCCAACCAATAGGGCTGATTCAAAAAATTCACTGCAGGAGCTAGTGCCAACTCCATTATCTCTGAAGGTGATGGCTTCACTTGTCTCAAACATTATTCTAACAAATGAGAGAATATTCTCTTCATTTCCTTCACTTAAATTCTTTTGTCAAGTCTCTTTCGACCATATAGAGTCTCGCCAACTTCATCTCTTCTTCATTAGCCATGCCTAACTGCTAACTTCAAAATTGAACTCAACTGCCCACAGGTTTAATAATTGCTGATTTTATGCACAATAATCAAAACATACACACAAAGAATTATCTTTCTTCTTTACAAGAACTACAGTTAGAGAAAAATGAGTTTCTTGGTTCCTCAAAAAATCACTAAAAAAGCATCAATCTCAGGCCATTGAAACTGAACTCTGGGTTGACCTCT
>VDFB02072294.1:0-39414 GCA_007258455.2 Sequoia sempervirens
AGTTTGGATAGATGAACCCTCTGGCAATTTTTCAGTGTCATTTGCTTTTGCCAGGATTACTTCTTCTTTGGACCGTCCTCCCTTTTGTCTAAAGCTTGGTTCAAACATTTGATACCTAAAATTAATATCTTCTTCTGGATCCTTCTCCAAAACAAGGTGCTCATGATTGATAACTTGTGTAAACACGAATTTCAAATTCCTAATAGATGCTTTCTTTGTAAGATAGAGGCTGAATCTGTGTGTCATTTATTCCTTCATTTCTCATTTGTTGCTTCTATCTGGGAAAAAATCACCAGGTTATGGCACCTTCCTTGGGTTTTCCCTTCGTCCATTGAAGACTTCTTCACTCAATGGAAAGCCTCGACAAGAAATCCTATGCTCAGGCTTTTATGGGATTTATCCTTCCCTCATATTGCTTGGGGCCTCTGGAAAGAACACAACAATAGAATTTATAAGGATAAAGAAGCCTCTATGGATATTGTCTTTGATAAAATTGTCAGATTCTTGAAGGAAAATTTCAATGCCTTGGTTCAGAAGGACAACATGCCCATGAAAGCGGAGCATTCGCTCTATGACCTAATTGTTGCTAAGGATTGGAACATAAGTCTAGAATTATCTAGAACCATAATGAAGGCCATGAAGGACAGAGAGGGCGTTTGCTGGTCTTTTCCGACAAATGGTTGGATCAAAGCTAACTTTGATGGTGCAGCTAAAGGTAATATGGGGGCGACAGGCTGTGGTGGAGTTATAAGGGATTCCTTTGGAAATTTCATTGGAGCGATGGCCTCTCCTCTTGGCTCCCAAACAAATCATCTGGCGGAGGTTGCTGGAGTTTTTCACATCATAAATTTAGCCCAAAGTCTTAACATTAAAAATCTGTGGCTTGAAGGAGATTCCAAAAACATAATCGATTGCCTCTCTGGCAAGTCTCCCCCCTCGTGGACCATTAAATCATGGGTTGAGGATGCCATATTGATTTTGGCTAAATTTGATAAAGTTAAAATATCACATGCTTATAGAGAAGCCAATGCTGTTGCAGATTTTTTTGCTAACGAAGGAGTTAGGAGTAAAGATGTGCGCACCTGGATTAATATTAGCGATCTAAAATCTAATATCTGCACCCTATTAAATTATGATAAATCACATGGAAAAGTGACGTGTTATCCCTTTAATGAGGACAGGTTGGATCTTTCACATCACAATCATTAGAGTGCATGGGATCAAGCCCAACGACTTAATCTGCAAGAAAGCTTTGCACGCTTTATGGGTTCTTAGATTTGGTGGGGCCAATTTTAGTAAAGCTTTCGATTGGGTCTACCCCACTGTGTCGGCTGAAATGGGAGGAGACAGAAAGCGAATTGAGCTGGACAGCTATGATACACACATGAAAAATGCCAAGGCTTGGAATAAGGTTAAAAGCGGAGGGTTGCTTCCTTTCCTGGAGAAGCTCCATGGCTCTAACCAGGAGGCTACGGACCTCTTTGTTAAAAATTGGAATAATGGAAACTTGACCTTGTTTGGTAGGAATGTGGAGCTCAGTGAAAATCTAATCGCTGATGTTACAAGATTATCTACTGAAGGGAAGAAGTTCTTCATGGACATGGATTTTTCTAATGAAGCTGTGATCAGATTTCCTAAAAAGGACAAATAAAGGCTAAGTCTGGTTAAAATTATAAACAGCTACTTCGATGTAGACACCATAAAGGCCATTTGGAGAAAGGTTCTGCGGGTCATCATGGAGTACATTACGGTGGACAGACGCTTCACCAGAGTCTATGGCTACCACTTTGCTATTCTCAACCACTTCCGATACAAGGTTAGGGTCTCTCTCCCCTATTATCTTTTCTGTTCCTTGAAGAAAAGCTTGGAGGATAATAAGAAAAACCCTAAAAGATTCCCCATCCTGCACACTGGGTTAATAAGGTTGACTGTTGAACATTTCCAAAAAATGCTTGCCCCCACTATCCTGGAAACTATCCCTGATTCTGAGAGTGATGACACTGAGCCCAGTGGCTCGGGGTATCTGCCTAACTCTAGTCCGGCTAGAAAAGTCCTTAGCTTGCATGTTGTCCCTTCTGGGAACAAAAAACCTACTCCCCTTTTTGGTAAAACCCGTGCTGAGCTTGAGCCTGATAGCCCCTCCCTTAAGAACAATTCTATTGATGAGAAACCCCAGGCCAAAAGCCTTGTTTCCTACTTTGAAGAATCCTCTGAGTCGGAGGAGTCTGATGCCAACAAAACTGAGCTTTGCGCTGAACCTCTGCCGGATAAACATGCTAATGATGACTCCCTTGTTATTCCTAACCTTGAGAAATTTTTTCCTAATACTAGAATAGAGCCCTCTCTAGATGTTCTAAACCTTGCCAAAATCAATTCTAAGTCCTACTTCAAACTCTTGGAATGGACTTTCATTGAAATTAATGAGTTGAAAATAAAAAATTGGGCCCTTCAAAGCAAGATTTAAGAGCTGGGTGCTAAGATTGTAGAGATTGAAAAGAAAGATGTGGATCACAGTAACAAAAATATAGACTCCAAGGTTGAGAACATAAGGAATACCATCAAAACCATTGCTGAGCAAAACAACCAAATGGCAAGACACAATGCCATTATCATTAACGCGATGATTAAAAAACTAGATAAAGCCCAGCAGGGAACTTTGGTGGTGGATCTGGAGGAAACAGAGGACAAAAGCCAGGATACGGATGCGGGCATTTCCAAAAGAACCAGAGCCAATTTGAAGCACAAGGTCCCCCCTACTTCGAAGATGATTCAAATTTTTAAAAAGGGATTCAATGATATGTAGAATCTGGAGGCGGAGACGGAGTCTGTCCTCAAGAATCTGAGTTAACAGCTGGGGTTTTTGGTGCTTACTTTGTTGTTCCTTTTGGTTTGACCTTTTTGGTCTTTTTCATTTGGTTGCTACTGATCTTTTCTCGGGCAGCTGGTCTTTTTGGTTGGAGTTTTGTGTCCTCTTTTCTATTTTGTAAATGTTGTGGTTTTGGGTCCCTGTAAAACCCGTTTCACCCATTTTATCAAAAAAATTATTTAATTTATCACCATTAACCTAATTAATCAATAAACTAAATCTAATTTTATTAATTAAATCAAATTAATCAATAAAAATAAATAAAATTTCAACATCGCAACTAGATATATTTAATCATCATTTTAACTACACCCACCATTTAATAACCTTTATAATATGAAATTAAATAAATAATCAAGGAGGAATAAACCATATTAAAAAAACTAAACCTGACGACAACCCGATGACACACTATGACTAAGGTGATGACTTGGCACGAAAAACCTAGCTACTATCTCCCAATCGATTAGCATTGGTCAATGGACACGCTCAAACTTGTGAAATCAGGTGGAGTCGATGTCTTGTACTTGTCAACCCTTGAACGAAGAGCATATCGAACATGCATATATATAACATAATAAACACACCATGAAGAGGAAATCACAGAATCATAGGGCACTCGCAAGCGAGTGATGCGATCTCGTCCCCTTCACCAATACACTCATCATAGACTGACAGTTCCATCATAAAAAAATATCTCATGCAATAATGTGTTACAATAACTAATCATCATTACACCAAATTAAAACATGTCAAATAAAGCATCAGATAAGATACATCACATCACACAAATAGACTATCGCTCTATAAACAACGATCAAATAACACACACATGATAAAGTATCTCGAGAACCAAAAAGCACATCCAAGCAAACAAGGACATACTGTCTAGCCAGAAAGAAAAACAGAGGGGTATTACATCCTCCCCCTTAGGGTTAGGCTTACTCCTGGAAGCCTGCAAGCACCCCTACTACAAACTCCATAAAATCACACATAATCAATTGTTGAAAAACTGACCCACTCCATCTCTCAACATAAAAACAACAACAACCCATGCTATAATCAACCCAACCAAGTACACTATCAATCTATACAAATCAACATGGTGAAGCAACCACCAACCAAATCTCCAGAACACATATGCACCAATACACATCACCGAGAATCATCACAAGGCCACACATAGTGCAATATCATTACAATGTTAACTCAAGACAAGGTATGCAACATTATCACTTCAACATTCATTTAACATTTTGCATTTTGAATCCAAGTACAATAATTTAAACTCTCATGATTTCTTAAGACTTAACAATAAAGTTGGGGATTATAGGCCTCACCAACAAGATGCACCTATTATGCAATTATCATTAACATGCAATGGTTTCACTAATCCATTTTCTCTAAACTTTTACTTACTGCAAAACAATTTTCTATTCATATTATACATTTTCCATGATTATGAATGCAACTTGGGGACTTAGGTCCTTTACCCAAGGTTTGATCTAATAAAACAAACCTTCATGAATACATAAGCATTTTCTCATAAGACACAACATACCATGGGTTTCAATACACCACACACTCAAGGACATGCATCTTCGTTAAACCAATGGGAAGAGAGAGAAGACAAGAGTTATGTACAGTTCTAACATAGGAACGAATGCAATCATGGTTTCATCATCACACGATCACTTTCACACAAATGCATCAATCATATGAGAGTATGCACAAATCTCTATGAACTAACAACATGATCATTCATTTTCTATTACCATATTTCATAATTTCAAAACAATATAACATGCAAAAGCAACTCCAAAACCACATAGGGTCAATCAGGCAATCACTGGCACAATGAGGTAAAGCACAAGAAAACATGCATCAGATACTTGCATGGTGAAGAAAACAACAAGACTCCATAAGAGAATATACACCAAAGGAACTTCTTGGCACCCTCAAGGTCAAACAGACCTTCCCACAACATGAGCAGAGAAACCAAGCAGGGGTAATTTTAGGCAACACATGTCACCTGCAACCCACCAACAAGCTAAGGTCCAACATGCTCACCCGCAACATAGGATAGAGGGAAGTAATCGATCTCAACCTCGAAAGACTCTAAACTAAGGGAATCACTCCAATCCTAAAGGGTAAGGCAAGACCTAGGAGGCATCATTCCTCCACAACTCACGTCAAGGTTGGAAAACTCAACCCTCTAAAACACCATACTAAGGCACTCAAGGCAAGAGGTCCTATGACTATCTCACCATAACAAGCACTTGGAACACACCCAACAAACACACTCCAACCACACTCATGCACCACTCAAGGGTCACAACCCTTTACACAATGAAAGAGCCATGCATCAAGAAGGGGACCAATCAAAACACACTTCTTGGTAGGCTCATGGCCTAACTAACCCCCACCAAAGCATTCAACAACAAGAAATGCAAGGGGCAGAAATAACAACAAAATTGGTTGCCGTCCACCACACACAACACACCAAATTCAATAATACGCCAAATAATAACAATTGTCCATAATGCATTCTTCCAATAGAAGGATATTGGTGCATCAGACACTACACCAAGGATCCTATCCTTTCCACTAGTTTCCTGCAACATTGACCTACACCACGAATAACAACTTTTGGGTCTAGACAAGCATCAACCCAAAAGGAAAACATAAACTAACTAACAACAAAGCACCTAGGTCAACACCTCATGGCTCATAGTTCCCAGAGTATAACCTAATTTAATCAATAGCTTCTAATGGGTTCCACATTATCCTAGAAAGTACCCAAGCAGTTTAAAACTCCGTGCCTCGGATACCATGTGTAATGCCCTCGCCATGCAACCCTAGAGGAAGGTAAATTCAACTACTCAAACGCATAATTTTTCTTAAGTACAATAAACATGCAAGATCACTATCCATTTCCAACAACCCCTAAGGTTACGGGACTGAGATTACTTAAAACCCAATCAAGAAACATGAATTAAAAACATAACATTTAATTACTTAACAAATTAAATACTCATACATTCCATACATGACAATATTACAACAAAGGCATAAAAGATACCACATGACTCTAATAATATAATTTACAATATGATTACAAAACTCATTCCCCAAATGAGGTAATTCCAATAACCAAGGTTACAAATTACAACTTCCACCTCGATACAAGAGGGGTAATAAAATTACAATAATAACTGGAAAGAATAAAGCATGAAAGTATCGGATCCCACCAACTTCCAATCGAAATCTCATCCACAATTTAACAAGAAGATGACCCAACGAATTAAGGTACACATTCCACTCAACCATGTGATACCCGAAGGCTTAGCCCCCGTGCTAGGAGATAGTAACAAGGAATTCTAGACAAAACCATCCACCCCTAGACACATGCACTTCACATGACACAAACTAATCAGAGGAACCATACAACCATAAGGATAACACAAGTACAAATCCAACATCATTGACATTGGTCTCATTGCTTCCAGAAATAAAATAGGATCGAGTATGATAAGAAGCATCTCAAATACATAAAACCAAATACCAATTGTTGCTCGCAGAAGAGTGTCATCGCATAGCTCATCAAGGGATCTCCTCTGGGAATCTTCCTAGGCTCTAGCCCCCACCATGGGTTATCCTGGTGGCCTCTACCGAAATCCCATCACCCATGCTCACTCATGCGGAATCAAATACCTCTCGTGAAGACAAGATAGATGACCTTGCCATTCCAGGCCTTCTCGTCTCATCCCAAGTCTATACAAGCCCTTACGTCCATGAGCGAGGCTCAATTATCTTAATTAATGTGAAAAACTACCTAACTTCTAAGTATATTGTTTTAGTTATCACTTGATTAAACCACCTCTAAAGGTTTCCTAGTTTACCTCTTTGGGCTCTAGCCCCTAACAGAAGCCACTCTTCTACTTGACAACATACCAAACAAAGCCAATCACCAAGGGAATCCCAAGTGCAAACCAACAAGATAAAACCACTCCAACTCTAGGAGGAACATAAAATGAAAATCCACTCCAACACAGGAGGCCACAAAAGTCAAAACCCTCTCCAAACACTGGAGGCAACAAACACATAAACCACTCCTTCCAAAGGAGGCACGAACCATCCTCGTTCGTGAAAATCGGGTAAAACAACCGGATACAACTATACACACTACCCAAGGCAATACAACGGTTGACTAACATAATACAACAACCCCAAAAGTTAAACCCCTTCTGGAAGACTTAACAACCCTTCAAATCAAACTCCCCAAAATGAAAATAGAAGAAATGTACATTCAAGAAGGGCAATCAAACAAGAATTAAATCTATATTTGGATTTCGTAAATCCACTTCCTTCATTACATTCAGTAATTTATTGCCTTAATAAAACATATTTAATAACGTCTCTTTCAGACAAAAGATGAAATTTAAACCAAATATTCAATTTCCCTAATAGCTTTTAATAATAACAAGATAACCATTTACTTCTTCAATTCAAAACATATTACTTTCAAAGCATCTATTTCTTCTTTTCAAAATAAAACGTTCTAAAATCAATTAATTCCTCTATTAACACATATGACTTTAAAATCCAATATTTGGCCTATTAAAAACCTATTATTTAAAAAAAATCCAATAATTCATCTATTAGCATATTATTTTGAAACAATTTCTTCTTTTCCAAAATATATCATTTTAAAAATCAATTAAATTTATCGATTATTCTAAAATCAAATATTTGTTCTAACAATAAATATTATTTTAAAAAAGACCAATAATTTGACTATAAACATATTATTTTAAAAATTCTCCAATTACATTTAAAATGTGCCATTATTTAAATCAACAATTTAATATATATATATAAATATATATATTAAATTTTATAAACCAACTATAAAATTATATATAATAGTATACACATATATATACATATAATATGTATCCTCATATTATATATATACATATCTATATATTATATATATATTTTATTAATTATATATATTAATATTTTAATATTATATAAATATAATATTAAATATTAAATATATTTTTATTTTTATTTTTATTTATTTTATTTTATTTTTTATTTTTATAAAAAAAATCAAATTAAATTAAAAAGTTAGCACATAATTTTGGGAGGCGCTGCCAACATAATTGTGAGGTCTAAGCATTGTGGTTTCTTACACATAGCCGAACCTATGGGTCAATTATCGCGACTCCAATAGTAGCTAATCGTTTAAACACAACCAACCTAATTATAAGGGCGATCAAGGGCGTGGTGCCGGGCGGCTCCCCACAATGCCTCCCATGGGCAGGTGACTTCAACAACCCTCCCGCATCAATTTTTTTATAAAGCAAAACTTTCACAAACCCCTCAAGGATTTTAAATCCAATTTTCTTTTTGACAAGGGTATAATTTTTCTTTTCTTTTATATATATATATGTTTTTTTTAAACAAAGATAACCCCAAATAATATATATATATATATATACCCAGATTTAAGAAATTTATAAAAATAGATGAGTAAATAATTTCCAAAATGATCATCTACAACCAAACCCCAATTTTTTTTGAGAAAAACAGTTTGAATATAGAGATTTCCAAAATATGATGCTAGATTTCACATGGGTTTTTTCATCTTAATCCATTTCAGAGTTTCCCAAACAATGATTTTGCAAACAACATATCAAAGCTATGAATTTTTCTTAAAATCAAAATTAATTTAAATAACATGAACTTGGTTTCCAAAAGCTTGAGAGGATGCCAAATGGTGCAATGATTCTTCCACAAATTCCAGCTCCTGGTTTCCAAAAGCTTGAAGGATTCAAATGGTGCTTCCAAATCTTCTTTCCATCCCACCCAAGAAATTCAACCTTCTTCTTCAAATCCAAACAAACAACAAAACTTTCTCCACCAAATTGAAAATTGAAAAATTATACGAAATTGTATTTCCTCACATAAAGTTTTCTCCAAATTTAGTCAAACCCCTAAAATATCCCATCCACCAAATTTATTGCAATTTTGGGGATATTTCCATTTCTTTTAAAATTTAAAACAAATTTACTTTCTAATTGAAATTTCATGCATTTCAAAATTTCTTTTTAACAAAGAATTCAATTTTTTGTAAAGAATTTATTTTATCTATAATTTCCAAAAAGTGCAATTTAAAACATATTTTCATTTTTATTTTAATTTAACTATAAATATCCAAACATGATTTCCATTTTTATTTTAATTTAATTCTTAATATCCAATATTTCCAAAACAACTAACTTTATTTAATTTATCACCATTAACCTAATTAATCAATAAACTAAATCTAATTAATCAATAAAAATAAATAACATTTCAATCGCAACTAGATATATTTAATCATCATTTTAACTACACCCGCCATTTAATAACCTTTATAATATGAAATTAAATAATTAACCAAGAGGAATAAACCATATTAAAACAACTAAACCTGATGACAACCCGACGACACACTATGACTAGGGTGATGACTTGGCATGGAAAACCTAGCTACTATCTCCCAAATGATTACCGTTGGTCAATGGACACGCTCAAACCTATGAAATCAGGTGGAGTCGATGTCATGTACCTATCAACCTGCGAACGGAGAGCATATCAAACATGCATATATATAACATAATAAATACACCATGAAGAGGAAATCGAGGAATCGTAGGGCACTCGCAAGCGAGTGATGCAATCTCGTCCCCTTCACCAATACACTCATCATAGAATGATAGTTCCATCATAAAAAAATATCTCATGCAATAACGTGTTACAATAACTAATCATCATTACACCAAATTAAAACATGTCAAATAAATCATCAGATAAGATACATCACATCACACAAATAGACTATCGCTCTATAAACAACGATCAAATAACACACACATGGTAAAGTATCTCGAGAACCAAAAAGCACATCCAAGCAAACAAGGACATACTATCCAGCTAGAAATCAAAACAAAGGGTTATTATAGGGAGCACTAAAATATAGCCATGTGTATAATGTAAGGGAAAAGAAAACACTTAAAATAAGAGAATAAGAGATTACATGAAAACAAATCATCAATTATGAATAGAATTATGTTAGTGAAAAGGGTCGGTTGTATCAATAGCTTCACAAACATAAACTTAAAGCACAAAATCAAACTCTAAATTTAATATTTTATTTTCAAGTCTAAATATCCATGGAATAAATGTCTCTAATTAGAACTAATAATCACAACTTAAATTTTATCCGAAAACAACTGTTTCCACAACTTTTATTTTATTTTTAAATTTAAATATCAATGAAACAAATATGTCTCTATATACTGTAAACTAATTACCCAAACTAACGTAATTTAACCGGCATAGACTTCCCTCCCATTTTACCCTCTTTTTTCATCTAATCTAATATTTTATTTTCAAGTGCAACAACTATGATAGATTAGCCTACCAGTAGAAAACAAGAGTTGTTTAAAACTTTAAACTCCCTATTATGTTCAGACGTTGTGGTTGAGATGGAAGGAAAATGGAATAAACGAGATTATTTGTAGCACCCCTCCATTTTGGCTCTTTTGATCGTACAGTGTTTTTCTTTGTTATGTTTGTTTCTGTTTATACTTTGACTATGGTACTTGGTTACTATTTGATAACAAACTGTAAAGCAATGTGAATGTTATATTTTGATGTGATGGTATTTTACTCTGATGTTATCATTATGGCATGCTTTGAATTAGCTTAGCAGATATTTAATTAATGACGCTTTATGCTTTTGAGTATATTATTGATGTTAGACTCGTCAGTTAGTAATTCAATATTGGTGAAGGGGACGGGATTGTACCACTTGCTTGCGAGCTCCCTACGATTATGAGATTTCCTCTTCACGGTGTGTTTTATTATGTTATATATATGAATGTTTGATATACTCTTTGTTCATAGGTTGACAGGTACAAGACATCGACTCCAACTGATTTCAGAGGTTTGAGCATGTCCATTGGCCAACGGTATTCGATTGAGAGATAGTATCTAGGTTTTCCATGCCAAGTCATCACCCTAGCCATAGTGTGTTGTCAGGTTTTAGTCAGGTTAAGTTGCTTCTTTGTTGTTCATCTCTCTTTGATTTTATTTAATTACAAGTTAGAAAAGGTAAATAAATGACTTTATGTATTTAAGTTTATTAAATTTATCCAGTTATAATGTTAGAAATATTATTTAATTATTAATTAATTTAACTTAATTAATAACATAATCTAATCTTGGATTAGATTTATGTTATTGATTAATTAAATTAATTGTGTGGAATTGAATTAAGTTATTCATTTTCGAATTTAAAAGTGTTAAATATTTTTTCGAAAAGAAAATTTTAAAAGTTTAATTTTTTTTGAAAATAAAATTTTAAAAGTTTCAAATGCCTTTTGAAAAGAAATTTTTAAAAAGTAATAAAGTCATGTTGAAAAGAAATTTGGTTTTAATTTTTTTTTTTTAAAAGAAAACAAAATATCCTCAAAATGGATAGAGGGGAAATAACTATGGTGGGTGAGAGATATTTTAGAGTATATTGACCAAATTTGGGGAAAAATAGAAGGATATTTTCATTCTTAAAAAAAATTGGGCTATGAAGAAGGAAGGAAGGATTTTCTTTTGTTGTTGATGCACTTTGGATTGGAGTGAATATTTGGAAAGATTTGGAAGAATTGGAATTTGCAGCTCAACACCAGATTTCTTCTTCAAGCTTCAAATAGGTTCTTGTTTTTTTTTATTGTTTGGAAAATATGGTTTTTCAGTTTTGGAAACTTGTTGCAAACATATTTGAAAACCCTGTTGAATCATGGAAGAAATTTAGATGTTTGTAGAAAAACAAAAACTTTCAACAGAAACTTTCAAGTTTAACAATAGAAAATTTGAAAAGGAACAAAATGAAATTAGAAAACCTCTATTTGAGAGTTGAAATGTTTCATATCAAATTAGAAATTGAAATCAGGAAACTATGTTTGAAAATTAGTTTTATTGTAATTTTTCTGTAGAAAATTTACTCAATTTGGTATAAAACAATGGAAATATTTATATAATTTATATATATATATACATATATACATATATATATATTACGATATATATATATATATATATATATATATATATATATATATATATATATATATATATATATATGAACTTTCTTTTTATCTTTGGAGAAATTTTTCTATTTTTTTTAAATTTACACAAAAAAAATTTCGTAAAAATTCTACGTGTGGGTGAAGCAAATGCAGTGCGCCTCCACTAAAGAACAGGCTTCATAGCTGCGTCCTCCTTTGGGGGTTACACCTCATTTAAAACTTGTTTTTATATTAATATTATATATTTATATATAATATATATATTATATGTAATATTTAATTATTATATATATAATATATATATTATATATATTATATGTAATATTTAATTATTATATATATAATATATATATTTAATATGTTTTTTTTAATTAATTAAATAAATTTAATATATATAATATATTTTTATATTATTTATATAATATATATATTATATTTTAAATGTTTGGGAATGTAAATTGATTTTGAAAATATAAATATATTTAAATAATATTTGTATATTTATATATATATATATAATCGTATATACATTAAATATATGATTATATATATGTGTGTTTAACATATATTTATATTTAAGTATATTGATCTTAAGATGGTTACTTTAGTATAGTTGATTGAAATAAAAATGATTTTATTTAAAATTTGATTTTGATTGTTATGGATAATCGAGAAAAATGGAATTAAATTATTAGTTTAAGTTCCTTAATGTTGCCAATGTAATTTTAATTACTTTTGAGTATTTGCAAATAATGTTAATTATTTTTATTGTTACATGCAATATGTCATTGCTATGCTTGGATTTAAGAAATCCTAAAATAGAGTATTAAATTGCTAAAGTTGTCTTTTCATTTTGTGATTTCTCTCATTCTTGATGTTGGGTGAATGGAGTTATCTATTTATGTAAGTCTTCCAGATGGGGTTTTCATTTATCTGTGTGGGTTGTCGTAATGTGTCAGTCAACCTTTGAATTGCCTTGGGCAGTGCATCTTATTGGATCCCGTTGGATACCCGATTATCATGAACAGGGTGTGTTGACTTTATGTCGTGGATATGGAGTTATTATCCTTAGGTCGCACTTGTGTACCTTTGGGTTGTGGAGTTATTCCATGTGTTGTCTTAGAGGATTGGCTTGCAATGAGGGCTGACACACAAAGTGGTGTCAGGGTAACTCATTGTAAGTTAGTTAATCTAGTGATAACGTAAATAAACTTATTAGAGGTTAGGTAGTATCAAACACTTAATAAGATTAATTTTGCCTCGCTCATGGACACAAGGGATTATATAGACTTGGGATGGGATGAGAAGGCCTGGAATGGCAAGATCGTTATCTCATCTTTACGAGAGATAACTGATTCTGCATTGGTTTGCATGAGGGGCTGAGAGTCGTTAGAGGTTTCTAGGATATCCTAAGATGGGGGTTGGGACCTAGGAAGACTTACCAAGATATCCCATGTAACATTGTGATGACACTTCTCCTAAGTTAGCAGTATGTTTGTATCAGTGATGTAATAGATTATTTAACTCTGGAAGCATTGTAACCATTGTGTTAAGTGATGTTGTGTTTGTATTTGATTTAGTTATTTTTTAGCCTGTGTCTAGAGGTAGATGGTCTTGTCTAGAAATCCTTGTTACTATCTCCTAGCATGGGGGGTGAGCCTTTGGGTATCACATGGTTGGGTGGAACGTGCACCTTACTCCGTTGGGTTTTCTTCTTGTTCATGTGGACGGGATTTCTAGTTGGAGAGCTCGTGGGATTTAGTTTCATTTCATGCTTTATTCATTTAAGTTGGAAACTTGTAATTAATTACCCCTCATTTGTTATTGAGGTGGAAGATGTATTATGTAACCATGTTTATTGGATTTACCTCATTCGGGGAATGAGAGTTGTAATCTTATTGTTAGATTATGTTATTTGAAAACATGTGGTATCTTTTATTCTTTGATATAATTTATCATGTATGGAATGTATGTGTTCTTAATTTATTAAGTAATTAAATGTTATGGTTTCAATTCATGTTTCTTGTTTGGGTTTTAAGTAATCTCAGTCTCGTAACCTTAGAGGTTGTTGGCAATGGATAGTGAACTTGAATGTTATTTGTTCTTAAAAAAAAATAAAAAAAATAGTACATTTGAGTAGTTAATTGCAACTTCCTCTAGGGTTGCGTGGTGGGGTGTTACATTATTTAATCCTCTACAAATTAACCCATATAAACATATTTCTATATATATACTTAATATACATGTAACATAACTTCCACTTTTATTCATTTATTTATTATTCCCTTATTTTAACTATTCTAAAACTATTTATTCACTTTAAAATATTTATTTATTTAAAATAAACTAACTAAAATTATTTACTTGTAAATTCTAACTCAACTAAATCTTCTATCTCCCTATCTTTTTTTTAACATGCCCCCAACCTTTAATAATTTAAAAATACATAAGGATATCTTTAAACCTACACATCTTATCTCTTTTTCTTAACATGGAGCCATTCAGTTCTTTCTTATTATCTTTCTTATTATTATAAGGTGACTAAAGTAAAGCATAATACAAATTATAAAAGACCCCTAACATTTTAGTTTGTATTAAGTAAAGTGCGGGAAAGATAAGGAGATTGGACGTAAACCATGAGGGAAGGAGTATGGATTTTAAATAGGCTATTATTTTTTTGTTTGTTTGTTTCTCTTTTTCCATCCACGGTGGCATCTAAACTCTCCTTCCCACATTTCCACGTTCTCTATCATGCATGAGAAAGATATGATACGCCTCCCTTACTTAGCTTAAATAATTATTTTATTATTAGGATATTTTCTCTTAATTTATTTGCTTGTGATTATCATTTTGAGTGAGAAGAATATTAGGTTAGGTACAAAAAACCCTAAAATAATTTTTGTATCCTATCTATCTTCATCTCAACTTGCACAAGAATGGGAAAAAAGTGGTGCAGAGGGAAGCAAATGCATTTTACACTACTGGAGTTTTCATTATAATGCTGTGTTGAAATGTTGAAATGCCTTATTTTAAAATTATGCCTATTGTATTTTTTTTTTGACTGAAGGTCATTTACACTTGTACAATCTTCTATGTTCAAGTGTGGTTGCTGTGACAGGTTTCCATAAACAAGGCATGCAAATTGTTTAGCAGAATTCCTCAACAAATTTGTAGGTTGTAGGATATGCACAAAATGGAATTTTCCAGATAACTTGTGGTGTCTGAGGATCACATATGAATAAATGCTGGGTATGCAACATAATTTCTAGTATAAATAAAATCACAAGGAGGATAGACGCAATAGAAAGGGAAAAATTGCACTAACCAAAATCGTTGTGGAAAAAAAAACATTCAGTTAAGGTGCCAACACTTGTTTAATTTATTATGTAAATATATCTTTACAAAAGCTCAATTTATAATGCAACAAATCAAGCCCATTTTTTTGCAACACAGTATTAGGAAATAGAAGTTGGAACCAAAATTTTCTGGATGAATCGAGAATTCTAATGCCAGGACAACCTCTCCGTCCGTGGGCGCCACCACAATAGTGGTTTACAATTTCTGGGAGATTCTAATTTTTGCTAAAATCACATATTTTTAGAATTTATATAATGATTTATGCTTTGAAAAGTTCCATTTAAAGGATTCTAATTGAAGAGGGTTTGATCAAACCACCTTAGACCAAGCACCCGTGGATAGAACCCCGCTAGTTTAAAACCATACCTATAATGGAGTCTCCTTTACACCTATCAAAATGCTGATAAAAGACCACTTTTGATTTACCTTTTGGGGGACCAAATGAATTCATTTAAATTTTATTTTTTTGTAAGTACATGTAGTCCTTATTGTAAGCTTCCAAAAAATTATAATTATAATTAAATTTAATTTGATTATTATATTTATTTTTGATTTCTTGTGAATGTAGATTTTTGCCAAAATCAAGCTCTTTCGATGCGCACATGAGGAAAATAGATTATCAATTTTTTTGAAAAATATGAGTGCACCAGAATATTGAAGTCCTTAATCCAATAAAAATAAAAATGAATTTTGATACATACACAAAAAAATTCATTTTTATACGCGCCTATGTCTGAATTGTAATTGGTTTGACTTCAACTTGATTAAGGAAAAAATATTCAATAAAACACTATCTAACCAATTGGAAACTAGTATATTGGAGTTACAAATCTAAATTCAAAAGAATTAGAATTTTATCCTTCATGGAAAAAAAGTTGTGTTATACGGTGAGCGCCACTCCTCAAAAATGTTTTTTTCTAAAAAAATATAGTTTTCAAGGGAGATGGAAAAATAGGTGCAATCTGATTCCAAAAAAATTGAAAAAAATATATTTAGAATCTATAGACAAAATTTCACGAAACTCTAGTTTTCATCATCTTTAAATTCTTCATGGTTTAGCCGCTATAGGTGTTCGAAAGTGAAGATTTAGTTAGAAAAAATTATTTCAGTGTCTAGTTTGGCCAAAAATTGTAAACCACTATTGTGGGATCACGGGCACAATCACTCCCTCCTAGCTTTTTCCCCCAACTATAATTTCCCTTTCACCCCCTTTTTTTTTACCTGGTTCTCTTTCCCTAATTTTTCTTCCCAAATCTTGTTTTTCTCCGAATCCATCTTTTGTAAAATAGAATTCCCATAATAAAATAAGAGAAGAGTTTTTGAATTATGATGACGGGTGGCAATTTCCTGAATTCCAAATTTAACACCCAGAAAAAACCTTTTTTCCTGGCTTAACCACTTGAAGGTAAATTCTTCATTTCCCAGAAATTTAGAAATCTACCCCCACAAATTTTGTTTGCCAATACAGAAACAATTTCATCATTAATTATCTATATATATTTTAACCATTAAAAGAATATATTATAGCATTTAAATTTAAATAACTCCCCACAGGTAAAAACTTTTAATTATCTATATATATATTTTTCTTTTTTTTTTAAACTTTATATTTCAAATGTAATATTTTATTATATTTCACTCAACATATAATTTAAATTTAAGTATAAAATTTATTTATAAGTGGATTATCAATCCACTATATTTTAATTTAAAATAAACATTATTTAAAAATACCAATTTTTGTTTCAAAATAATTATAACCTTTACATTAATTTAATATTTTAATTATTAAGATTCCCTTAATAATTCAATAATTTAATTTACTACTATAATTAAATCAATATTACAAAAATGAGCTATCAAGCCCAAAGCAATGCCTGAACAAAGATGGACAATGACCAAACAAAACAACGATAAATGAATAATTAAAATGAATGACATGAAGAAAATAATACCAAACAAGATGTGTACTGACGGATGACGTTGTCAAATATTGATGGGACGACAAACACATATAGGGGTACTTTCTTGTCAAATCCCTAAACCATGTCATATCCATTGGGTATGTTGGGCACGCTCAGACTTGATGGTGCGGCTGGAGTCGGTGCCCAATACCTACAGCCCTGCATAAAACCAAGTGTCAAAACAACATATATATTTAATGCCAAACACATTGTGAGAGAGAATTGCAGTGTGGTAGGGCGCTCATAGATGAGCGATGCAACACTGTCCCTCACCTGAACCTCAAACAATAGCACAACATCATAAATATCATGAAACGAGTATTAAACAATTTATGTAACCACACAATATTGCATAATTAGGTAAATATGAACACCATGCATCATTATATCATTAACACCATAAAACAGTATCATGTGCAGCCAAGAAAAACACATACGTCAAACAGGTGAAATAATCACAAACGTAATCATGAGTATGGATCAAACATAATGGTATCCACACAGTATTATAAGAGAGCAGTATCATGAGAGGCACTACATCCTCCCCCCTAGAACTAGGCTTACTCCTGGAAGCCAAAAAAAAAGAGAGGAGAATATTCCTAAATGCGGGATGCATCCTCCCACGGTGACTGCTGATCCATCATATTGTAACCATAAATCAACAATGTCATGAACATCAGAGTCAGATAGACTGTCATCCACAACAATCCAAAATGGTATAAAAAGCACCAAAAATGTCTCAAAGTAGATAATATAATAAACGAGTATTAGCGCAGTAAAAGAAACACGAGAAGCACTACATCAATCTCCTATACGATAGAATTCTCATGGGCTCCCAAGTCAGCTTCTTGTCCGCTACCTATAGTCTCCACATATGTGCCCTGATGCTCTACCTGGCAGTCATCAGCTACTGTAATCGCTCTATGGAACCTGCTTGCATCATCCCTTGTTGGCTCTGTGACTGCTGGTCTCTAATTGAATTTAGGTATGCTCCTCTGAGGACATTTCCTAGCTATGAGGCCCTGTTGGCCGCAAGAGAAACATCCTACATTTCTACCATTTCCTCTACCTTAAGGGGATGTACTAATCTGCCGAAGTCAACCCCTACTAGCTCCAGACTGAGTGCTTCAATTTGATTGGTCAAGTTGATAGAGTCAGGCTCGAAACCAACTCTAGATTCTCCTAGAAAAAATATGACCACCAATCCAAACACCAAACATCCAAATCTCATCCTCTAAACTAGCACTATGACTATGGAGGGTAGGAGAACATTCCCTTAAGAGGTCCATTATAAGTCTCGCTATAGTTGAAACACCTCTTCTCCTAGGGAACCTTTCTCTTTCCCTTACCATCTATTGATTGCTCTCCTGTCTTGGGCCAAGCCAGATAAGAATTTCCTCAAGCAAGGGATGTAACTAAGGGCCCAGGTGTTCCTCATGATCATCCTCATGGGAATTTAGAAAAAGGAGTGCTTTGACGACCAACCCTATGATCACTTCCTTGAACTCTACCATGACCCCTATCAAGATCACAACCTCTAGGCATCATCGTACACAACACCACTGAAGAAAAAGTCTAAGATATTAGACAAGAACAACAAAAGGAAAGTAAACAAAATATTAAGAATCTAAGTACTATATCCATACATTCTTCACATACACATGAACTCAAATCACCGGGAATCACATCAAAAGGCTACACAAGGGTCCATCTGGATGCTAAAAAGCAGCATACTAATCCATGATACAAAATCTGAGCCAAGGCCAAAAATCCATCTCACATAATCCATATCTCACACTTTCGGTGGCTTAATGGTGTTAGGCCACACACACATGGTGAGACCATTCAAGCAAGACCACAATGACCTATCTCTTGTTGTATAAGGTGGTTAGCCTCCAAGAGATAGTCATCACACATAGGTGGGTAGTGGGTCCTAGCTATAAAATAGCCTCACATACCCCCATCCTCAAGGTTCCCTGCATCTACTTCCTCATATACACTCACCAAGTCTGCCTCATACGTCCTTGGAGAGGAATCACAATACGACACATGGCCGACCTCGAAAACAATAAGGATAAACTAGTTTAGCCACCAAAGTCATAAAATAAACATCAAATAAGATTAATTTCAGCAATAAAGCAAGAAATGCGCACAATGTCAACACTAAATCAAATGTAACCACGAGGGCTATGAGAGAATAAGATCACAAAGTGTGGCTAAACCATTACAATCAAACATAAACAAAATGTTAGGCCTTCAAGGTCAATAAAATCATCAACAATCATATAGGAAGTCCTCAATCTTCAAAATTGCACAATACAACCTGTGTGACTAGATACTAGCCACCAAATGAGGAAGGAGGGAACATCGATGGGCTATAGAATAGCTCATGTGGTGCAGAGTGAGCATGCCATCCACATGACCCAGTGTGCTCCTGATTACACCACATACCGTGCCGTCATGTGACATGGTCATATGCTAATTTGGAAAGGCATGCACTAGGCATTATGCATGGCGGTGTATCGTGGTTACGTGGAAGTAGGCGCACAAAACACACCCACATAGTGATACCTCGTGGAGACACACCACGGTACTCATCATTGCTAGAGGTATACATGGCTAGGACATGCCCATATGCTAACTGACCCAAACATTGTCGAAAGAAAACATGAGTATCCCTCTATAAGTGTGTGAGGCCCCATTATGCTCATCACACAAGTAGGCTATCATAACAAAATATGATAGTGCACCTTCACCTGTCTATGCACATGGCATCGTGTCCTCAAGCCCAGCTCGCTACCATCAACAACATGGCATCATCACCAACACTGTGTCTGAACATCAGTGGGGTGTGGCATCATATCCATTGCATCATGTCGGAACACATGCGAATATGGTGTATACAATACATATATGAGTATATCAATATAGGGCTACTCGAGCTTCACCTCTCATACAGATGAGGTTGACTCGCTAATGCCAACTCAACATCCCTACAGATGGCTAGGCATAAACTAACAATCCAATGCTGCTGTACTAAAAACTATGGGGTTTAGGCTAGCACATATGGACTAAGTACCTTGATCCATCGTAAGGGGAAGTAGTGAGTATGTTTCCTTGGGATCGGTTGAGCTAAGACAGCTCTGCATCGCAATGTGCGTACACTGCACACTCCGCCCAAGAAACTTTGTGACTGCTACTACCCCTTCACGGATTGAGGGGCTAGAAAACCAAAAGAAAAGAATCTATGAAATTACCTTTTGGCTACTCTTATGTATATATCAATTTTCAACCACACGTGGGTTGGCCCTCAATCAGGTAACAAACATACAAACACACATAATGGTTTGGTTAATCCCACACTAAAATACAACATATTTTGTATGGATGGGTACAGTGTCATGCCCATAATTTTTACTTGGAAAACCCAACATTTTTTTTTTGTATACAAATATACAATGACTAAGATAGATTTAAATGTAATCTTATTATGGATGTCACTCTTAAGAGTAATAATTTTAGTAATGAAAATATTATATTACTATTCTTAATAAAATTCATGATACCCACACTATGACTATTATTTATATTTGCAACATGTAATACTGAGCTACCTTCTTAATGATGTGCCATAGTTGTGAGTATACATGTTTATAATATCTCTGATTATTTTAAGTGCTAAATGACTCTGTGATTCTATGTTGTGCCTATTGAATTATTCACAACAATTCTTCAGCAACACATGAAGCTAAATGATTTCCTATTGCAATTAACTTAATACTACACACTGCACATATTTCTAAAAAATAACAAAAATGACCTTGATACTACTATGGTCCATAATATCCAAAGTCACTATTAATATTAAATTAGTTTACTAATAATTTTAATGCTTATATCCATATCACTACCAATTCTTACGTTAATACAAGATTGATATTTAATATGAGCTCCTTATTTTATTTATTCCTTAAATTTAACATGTTGCTCGCTATGGATACTTATAGTGGTATTAGTATTGAATCCAAAACTCCTATAACTTCAAATTTTTCCTATATATCATAAATATTAATATTATTCTAGCATTTTGATGGATTGCCATAAAATTTAATTTTAGAACTAATATTTTCAGTCAACTCTAATGCGAAGGTGATACTAGGTTTACGTAAAGTACCTTTTACCGACACATTAGAACTAAAGTTATGCTATTATAGTATTGTGACAATGGTGCAAGGCTTATAGCTTGGATGAGTAACCTCAATTTAAAGTTCATTGTAATAAGGGCAATATCTCTTCCCTTCGACAACATCTAGGTTTTTTTTTTTTTAATGGACAAGATAATTAGCTTATCTTGTATTACCTTCACGAGACAAAATAGTTAATTATAATAAAGTTGTCTTAAGTACAAAATTTTATTAATTCTAAGAGAACTTTAATATCCTATAGTACATATTCTCGTGAGAAAAAAATATGCAATATTTCCACATTTATATCTAATCTTAAAAAAAACATTAAGAACAATTCAATCTTCTTTAACAATTAAATTGTTTATATTTTATTATATATAAATTTCATAATATAATAGTTAATACAATTCTAGTGATAATGCAAGATTCCTTCAAATGATAGTATAAAAGAACTCCTCCTTTTTTTTAATCTATTAATTTAGAACCTTTCATTTAAATTTCAAAAGCAAAACCCCATCTCTCTCTAATCATGACATGTCAACCTATCTTCATTTTAGAGATAAAAAAAGTTTTCATTTCTTATCATGTATTTATTTAGAAACTATAAAAGTTTTTTTAAAGGCAAAACTTACTAATTTTTTTTTTTGTGATTTATTTTACATGTTAAATTATTCTTTTTGTTTTATTTAGGAAGGTGGGAGACGTACCCACTAAGTCTCCCTTTGTTTTATTTTAAATATTATTCCTTCTTTTGATGACATTAATATTAATGCTCATAACTAGACTAGTAATATCCAAATGGGATCCAATATGGAAACCTTACTATTTTGCTACGAAAATTAATGCCTTTAGAAGAGGCACGTGATAGGTAACAAAAGTCAAACTTGGTTGGAGGGGAGATTTATATGCTCCATTTAATTGAATTTGGGCTCCTTTTTAAAATTTCTTAAGGGAGTGTATACGACCAGACATCATGAAGTGTTTCGATGGAGTCATTTCTTGAATTCATAGTCATACAACATGAAAACAGTGCACACCGAAACATAGGCTCCGTGTAAAATGATTTTATTCTCCACGTCTTATGATAAATACATTATTATTTAAACGAGTGGCTAAATTTTATTTTTTTTCAAATAGAAATCATGTCCTCGTCATATTTATAGGTAGGGTATACAGTTATAATAGTGAACTCATCACTTATACGACCCAACACAAATTTGAAAAGACCGTAGCTTGAGCAATAGTTAGTATGTATATAATCTTGTTGACTCAATATATTACCAGACATGAGGAGAGGTGAAGTCAGTAAATGCATTTGGATATAGATGCTATATTTTAGAATATTGCATTGTCAGAATTGATTGGATCAAATTGGTCAGCAAGAGGAGGGAGTGAACCTGACGAGTTAAGGATTTCCATCAAATTAACATGTACTATAATTCACTGTGGAGGGCACTAAACAATACAGTAAGGGCGTCTACTACAGTCAGGTGGATATTTATGATATTTGCTGAATGAGGGAAGGCGTCCAAAGTTATGCTGTTAGGATCTTGGCTATAATTTCATTTTAACAAACATACTCTAAGACCCTTGTCGAAAACTTATTTTTTGGCTGCAGTCTGCCAATCATGAGAAGTGAAAGGGTATACCCGCAAGGAGGAGAGGGGACATAATAGGTACCAATAGCGGTGCGGGAAGTGACAAGTAACTAACAAAGACACAACCCGAGGGATGACAGAAAACAGTGAACAACTAAGCATCATTTACTCGTCTTGCATTAGTATGGACACAAGATAGCCATTGATACGCTATTACAAATTGTCTTGCTCAAATCACACTTATTATTATTGCATTCAATGCAATTGAAGGACGATAACTTATAGTGATTGGACGATTCTGGTGAGGAGGGGTGAGGGTATTCACAAATCTCGAAGTTTATGACAGTTCAGAAGTGGATTGTCAGAGTGTTCGTTGGGAACTCAATAACTCAATCTTCATCGATCGAGTCTACCTACTTATCCGTTTGAGAAGATTCCAATAGATCTTAATTTATTGAATCCTTAAATGTTACACAGATTTCACGTCATACACTTATCTTATTAGCAAAAAAAATAAAGACTTTCATGTAAAGTTGCAGGCTTTTTGGGCAGGTAAATGAAACATGAAATGGCCAACACCATCACCATCCGGCTTGCAGTGGAATGAAAGATTTGACCCGGTGGAAAACACTGCCGCATCGTTGGGTGCTTAATTCACATTCATCGAGCAATTTTCATAAATAACAAGGTTATTATGTTTTATTTATTTGTTTTAGATGTGCAGACAGTTGCTTCCCCGCCCTCTCCAAGTTCCTAAATAGCGATGCAACTTGTTTTAATGGTTTGGCATAGAATGTAAGTCTCGCTAGTATTTCCTGAGTCTCTGCCTCAAGATAGCCTCATATCTATTGAGAGAACACTACTTGAGAGAGTGTAATAAATGATAGTGCCTATGCATTTAAATTTACACAGGAGTTCTCTCTGTTTATTTACCTGAAATAATATTACCCATCTCCTAATTTTATTTTTCTTTTGTATCGTGGGTGAGATCTACTGAGTTTTCTTATTTTGTCTCTCACTTTTACTTGTCTATATATACTTTTTCTTTCAAAATAATAAAAAAAATGTAGAGATTATATTTCCTCTGAAATTTTACAAGTATAAAAAATATATTTTCTTTGTTTTTTATCAGCAAATTGAAGCTATACTTTTTAAATTAATACTTGACACAACAGAGGTTTTCATGATCCAAACATATCACAAATTTAAAATGCAATTATCTAATATATATTGTCTCTTTTAAACTCATTTATTCTGGCATAAAGCTTGAGGAGAGGGCAGCCTCTACTAAAACCTCTATTTGCAGAGAATGGACATCAGAAAATTGTATTAACCCCGTTCAAATATGCAGATCTTTGTTTCCTTGTTTCAGTCCAATTTAAGTAAATGCAAATATATAATCAATTTAATACAGTTCTAAATATATTTCATATGCCATTTGATATAAATTGTATAAATATTTATTTCTTAAAATTTTACTTCAATACTGAATTGTGAAAATACTTCATGTTGAAATGTAAATTACATCCATTAGTAAGGCTTGCTCTCCACCCTACCGTAATGGTGTCATGGAGCCTCGTGGGCTCTCGCCATACCCCCGAGCAAGGAAGTCTCTTAGCTCCAAGATGATGCATGGAGTCTTGTCAATTTTTTTTTTTTTTACAAAGAAATAAGAATAACATAGCACCAAATTTTATGCATCTGGGTTCTCTACTCTCTGTTTCTACCATGATCCATGCAACATACCACCTTCTTACAACAAATGAACAAAAGGGGAAAATGGGAATAAGGAAGAACTTATCTCTTTGCTTTTAGATGAAGGGACTGGACTCTTGTATCCATCTTTCCTTACCAAGCCAAACCATCTTGATCACTATCTTTCCAAAGAGGTAGACTCATCTCCTCCTCACATTCTTTCTTCCATCTCCTTTCAAGTTCTCCAAGAGGAGAAGTGGGCAATGCCCAAATCTTCCATCTTCTTGAGATATATAGGGATCCTCCAAACCTACACTCTTTCCCACAAGTGCTCACACATGTGTGAGTCTTGTGCCAATTCCAAGAACTTTTGGGGAGTAGAAGGTTGAGAGTGACAAGTCACTCTTCCCAAGCCCCAACACTTTTTGAATTTGTCACATTCATGAATGTGGACTTTTGAGGGGTCTTTTCACACTCCAAGGACAAGTTCACATGTGTCAAAAAGGTTCCAAACCCATAGGTATAGGTCCTAGGGGTCTATTCTTGTTCAAAAACCAAGGAAATGGATTTAGTAATCCCTTTTTAAAACCCACACAAAAATCCATACGAATTTTGATCTTAACCAAGGGTTCCAAACCCAACCAAACTCACATCACATATCCTACAATTGGATTCTACACAATCACCCAACCAATAATAAAACCTCAAACCCTTCTAAGTCAAATAGGGCTACACTTAGAACTTCTCAAAGATGTATTTGATTTGATTCCAACATTTATCTATCCTCCTATTTGCATATTTGATTCCTGCACATTACCAAAGTCAGTGTGATTAGATCATATATCTCTTCATATTATTAGCTAATCCAACTCACATAATTTTCACTCATGAACTATTTTACTCATTAATACATCAAATGAACCTAATGATTCAATTTTCATTATAATCAAAGGAAATACACACTTACTCTATTACAAGAATATAGTCAATGAAATAGTCACTCCATCATTTTGTTTACCACCTTAGTAATTCATTTTAAACTCCTATAACATTAACAATGAACCATTTACCAAAATTTAATATGCCAAATAACCCAACACTTTCAAGTTATATCCAACAATTCACATGTGCATCTATCATAATTAAATCAAGGTTAATTCCCATGAATCCTAAAAATATTTTTATCATTCATTCCATCATAATTATCATATAACTACTTGTTCGATTCAAATAAAATGGGAAATACGAAATGGGGTCTTGCATTTACGGTACCATAAGCAAGAATATTTTCAAATAATCACACTATTTGTCATCCATAATACATCTCACCATCTATTTAGGATCACATAAAACATATTAGGGCTTTACTAATCACATGCTAGGTGGGGCCTTACACACTGTATCACCATCTCATGGGCCCTATGGGTTATGGGCCCACAAAACAAGTATGGGGTATTCACAACACTCAACCAATGAACAATTACTGGTTTCTCACATTTATAGGGGAAAAAAACTACATACACAATTCCATAAGTACACTTATTTCCAACAAAAATGTGATTCATATCATTACATCCTTTCCACAACCCTTTATCAATTCTTCTTTCACTCTACTCCTTTTCCATAGATCACATGATGCTATTTGTCAATGTCATGATCATCGTGATCACTTAACAAATTAACTTAAAAAATTCATTAGGAAAACATAATGGGCTCAAGTGAAACTAGAGTGCCCAGTGTATGAACCTAGGCTCTAATACCAATGATGTAAGGCCTCGCTATGTGAACCCCAAAGGACAACAAACATGGCACATTTTTTTTTAAAAGTGAAACATTTCATACGATGAATATGAACATACATTACATAAAAAGTAATTATGCAATTGCAAGTCATTCACATCCTCTGGGGTACACGGAATGGTCAGTATGAATCATAAAATTTTATCAAATGAAAGCGCATAAACAACCAAGATTACATAATGATGACATACAACTATTAATGATCAAAAGAGTGGAAAAGATATTCATCATGTATTACATTTCAACTCATAGTTTAATATTACAATTGTGGGGCATATTTCCATAGATACAACACATCATGAATACATTAATACATTACATAATGCTTCCCTTATAACAATGGGAAGATTACATCAAGTACAAGAATAATTACATAAATGAGGATGAAGGTACAAAGTGAGGAGCAGTCTTCAACCAAGTGAAGCTCTGGAACTCTGCATCCACTTTTGCATCGTGAACACATCCTAGGAACCCAATGGGGTGCATAGCACGTTCCACCCGACTGTGTGGACCCGAAGGTCCACCCCCCGTGCTAGGAGATGAGAAGAAAGGATCCACATCCAAACAAGGTCAAGAAGACAAGGCTAACTCAACATTGACATAAAACAACATCAAACAAGTACAACATCGCTTGTTTAGGAAACTCTTCCAAACAATTCTAAAACAAGACTCACAATAACAAGGGTGTACCAAGCATAGAAACCACAAAATAAATACACATGCAAGGCATGAACCATCTCGCTCATAGTCATAACTAAGGAAAAACAAATCATAGAATAGAGTACACCCATGAGAACTTAAAATAGGAATATGATCAATGGAAACACAAAGGTATAAACATGGAAAAATTCAACACCAAAATGGGTTTCCCATCGCCTCTGGAAACCTAACAACCTACCACCCATGACCATCCAAAAGGGGGTAACTTAAGCATTACAGGTTCCCAACCTATCCAAAACATGTCTAGACATAGGAAATCACCTCAAAAGAGAAATAAAACAAGAGGAAAATATGATTAATCATGGACCACTAATATGCATAAAGAATCAATTCCAAAGAATATTGAGAATAATTAAATAACTATCTAACATATGCAATATATACTATAAATGTCCATTCACTTAAATGTAGAAACAATCGGATTCTTCTAAAGATAATGTAGAGAATAATTAAATAATTAACTATAAAAAAATGCATTTCCACCATAAAATATTTTAATTAGATAAGCACTATGAAACCCTATAGTAGGTAAACCTTTAGATTTTTCCTAATTTAAGATTCCAATCTTAAGCCTTTATTTACCTCAAGTAATTAACATTACCATTACATCTTGACTTTTTACTTATGAGAAATTATTTTTTTAACAGATAAAGAAAATATAGCGGCAAAATTCTCACTACAAAATTAACACAATAGTATCTTAATTTCCTACCACAAAAGAATTATATAAATTACTTTTGATTGAAATAATCAACAATATTCTTAAATAATAACTTTCATAGCATTTAACTAAAATGATATAAAATACTTTGATTGAAATAATTAACAATATTCTTAAATAATAACCCACTTACATAGCATTTAACTAAAATCATATAAAATAATTTGATTGAAATAATTAACAATATTCTTAAATAATAACCAACTTACATAACATTTAACTAAAATCATATAAAATACTTTGATTGAAATAATTAACAATATTCTTAAATAATAACCAATTTACATCGCATTTAACTAAAATCATATAAAATACCTTGATTGAAATAATTAACAATATTCTTAAATAATAACCAACTTACATAGCATTTAACTACAATCATATAAAATACTTTGATTGAAATAATTAACAATATTCTATTACATTTATTTAACAAAACCTCCATCCAAATTCACCCTCTACTTATTTCCCATTTATTACCCACAACTATAATCCTTTACAAATAACTAAAACTAATTATATGAAATTTTTAAATCAACAAAATTTGAATTTCTTTACATATCACATCTAAAAGGCTTCTTTTAAAAAAAATAAAAAACTAGAGAATGCTTTTAACTTTTTGTTTATTCTTTCATTGATTTAATATGAACTCTTTTACATAAGACATTTTTACTTAACTCATTTTTTTATCACTAAAATTTATAACTTGATTTCTCTCAAGCCCTTTTAAGAAATCCTAACAAGAGAATATGGGGACTATGAAAATAAATCATCAATTATGAATAGAATTATGTTAGTGAAAAGGGTGGGCTGTATCAATAGCTTAGAAAACATAAACTTAAAGCACATAATCAAACTCTAAATTTAATATTTTCTTTTCAAGTTTAAATATCCATGGAATAAATGTCTCTAATTAGAACTAATAATCACAACTTAAATTTTATGTGAAAACAACAGTTTTCACAACTTTTATTTTATTTTTAAAATTAAATATCAATGAAACAAATATGTCTCTATATACTGTAAACTAATTACCCAAACTGACGTAATTTAACCGCATAGACTTCCCTCCCATTTTACCCTCTTTTTCATCTAATATAATATTTTATTTTCAAGTGCAACAACTATGATAGATTAGCCTAGAGCAGAAAACAAGAGTTATTTAAAACTTTAAACTCCCATATAAATGAGATTATTTAACCCTCTACAAGTTAACCCATATAAACATATTTCTATATATACTTAATATACATATCACATAACTTCCACTTTTATTCATTTATTTATTATTCCCTTATTTTAACTATTCTAAAACTATTTATTCACTTTAAAATATTCATTTATTTAAAATAAACTAATTGAAATTATTTACTTGTAAATTCTAACTCAACTAAATCTTCTATCTCCTTGTCTTTTTTTTTTAACATGCCCCAACCTTTAATAATTTAAAAATACATAAGGATATCTTTTAACCTACACATCTTATCTCTTTTTCTTAACATGGAGCCATTCAATTCTTTCTTATTATCTTTCGTATTATTATAAGGTGACTAAAGTAAAGCATAATACAAATTATAAAAGACTCCTAGCATTTTAGTTTGTATTAAGTAAAGTGGGGGAAAGATAAGGAGATTGGACGTAAACCATGAGGGAAGGAGTTTGGATTTTAAATAGGCTATTATTTTTTTGTTTGTTTGTTTCTCTTTTTCCATCTACGGTGGCATCTAAACTCTCCTTCCCACATTTCTACATTCTCTATCATGCAGGAGAAAGATATGATACGCCTCCCTTACTTACGCTTAAACAATTATTTTATTATTACGATCTTTTCTCTTAATTTATTTGTTGTGATTATCATTTTGAGTGAGAAGAATATTAGGTTAGGTACAACAAACCCTAAAATAATTTTTGTATCCTATCTATCTTCATCTCATATTGCACGAGAATGGGAAAAAGGTGGTGCAGAGGGAAGAAAATGCATTTTACAGCACTGGAGTTTTCATTATAATGCTGTGTTGAAATGTTGAAATGCCTTATTTTAAAATTATGCCTGCTATGTTTTTTTTTTTTTTTTGACTGAAGGTCATTTACACCCCTACAATATTCTATGTTCAAGTGTGGCTGCTATGACAGGTTGCCATAAACAAGGCATGCGAACTGTTTAGTAGAATGCCTCAACGTATTTGCAGGTTGTAGGATATGCACAAAATGGAATTTTCTAGATAACCTGCGGTGTCTGAGGATCACATATGAATAAATGCTGGGTATCAACAGAAAGGGAAAAATTGCACTAACCAAAATCGTTTAGGAAAAAACATTGAGTTAAGGTGCCAATGCCCGTTTAATTTATTATGTAAATATATCTTTACACAAACTCAATTTATAATGCAACAAATCAAGCCTATTTTTTTGCAACACAGTATTAGGAAATAGAAGATGGAACCTGAATTTTCTTGCTGGATGAATCGAGAATTCTGATGCCAAGACAACCTCTCCGTCCGCACAATCACTCCCTCCCAGCTTTTTCCCCCAACTATAATTTCCCTTTCACCCCCTTTTTTTTTACCTGGTTCTCTTTCCCTAAATTTTCTTCCCAAATCTTGTTTTTCTCCGAATCCATCTTTTGTGAAAGAGAATTCCCATAATAAAATAAGAGAAGAGTTTTTGAATTAAGATGACGGGTGGCAATTTCCCAAATTTCAAATTTAACACCCCACAAAAACCTTTTTGCCCCGCTTAACCACTTGGAGGTAAATTCTTCATTTCCTAAAAAATTAGAAATCTACCCCCACAAGTTTTTCTTTTTTTTTAAACTTTATATTTCAAATGTAATATTTTTATATATTTTCTTCTTTCTTTTTTAACCATTTAAAGAATATATTATAGCATTTAAATTTAAATAACTCTCCACGAGTAAAACTTTTAATTATATATATATATATATATATATATATATATATATATATATATATATATATATATATATATCTTTTTAAACTTTATATTTCAAATGTAATATTTTTATATATTCCACTCAACATATAATTTAAATTTAAGTATAAATTTATTTATAAGTGGATTATCAATCCACTATATTTTAATTTAAAATAACCATTATTTAAAAATATCAAATTGTGTTTCATTTATATTTCAAAATAATTATAACCTTTACATTAATTTAATAGTTTGATTATTAAGATTCCCTTAATAATTCAATAATTTAATTATTAAGATTCCCTTAATAATTCAATAATTTAATTTACTACTATAATTAAATCAATATTACAAAAAAGAGCTACGAAGCCCAAATAAATGCCTGAACGAAGATGGACAATGACCAAACAAAACAACGATAAATGAATAATTAAAATGAATGACATGAACAAAATGATACCAAACAAGACAGGTATTGACAGACGATGTTGTCAAATATTGACGGGACGACAGACACGGACGGGGGTACTTTCTTGTCAAATCCCTAAACCACGTCATATCCATTGGGTATGTTGGGCATGCTCAGACCTGACAGTGCAGGTGGAGTCGGTGCTCGGTACCTGTAGCCCTGCATAAAAACAAGTGTCGAAATAACATATATATTTAATGCCAAACACATTGTGAGAGAGAATTACAGTGTGGCAGGGCACTCACGGATGAGCGATGCAACACCGTCCCTCTCACCCAAACTTCAATCAATAGCACAGCATCATAAATATCATGAAATGAGTATTAAACAATTTACGCAACCACACAATATTGCATATTAGGTAAAGATGAACACCATGCATCATTATATCATTAACATCATAAAACGGTATTGTGTGCATCCAAGCAAAACACATAAGTCAAACAGGTGAAACAATCACCAACATAATCATGAGTATGCATCAAACATAACAATATCCACACAATATTATAAGAGAGTAGTATCACGAGAGGCACTACAGTGAACATATTATTATAAGTAAAACTAATAATATCATCTTGATTGAACCTTAAGGTCTTTTTTTAATAAGTTCCATGGCTAAATCTTTGTCTCTCAACACCTTGTTATGCTAATTAAATATTATATGAACCATGAGTGGAATTCATTTTAATAAAAATTATATATTAAACAAAACATTGTTTAGAAAGGAAAACAAAACATTTATATTTATTGTTTTATGAAAACAGTTGTTGTTTGTTCCGTCCTCAACAAAGAATTCTTATAATAATAGGCTTTATATTAAGCATAATAACAAACACTAGTTGCCACATACAATGTGTTCAAAACCTTTTTGAAGCTATTCAAGGAAGAAGTGAATTTTTTTTCCCAAGACTGCCTTATAAAAAATGAAACAATATAGCCAAAGCTAGAGAACACTTAACAATGCCTTATGGGAAACAACATAAAATTTATACCATTAACTATTTGGTTATGCTACAACCATCACCACAAAAAAAAAGCCACAAATGAATAAATGATAGTTGTTCTCACAACCATCACCAGCACACGAAAACCATACAACAATTAATGTTGATGCCAACCAACATTTAATTGCACTAGGCCTTCTCTATCCACGCAACGGTCAATCCGCCACCCTCTTTCCAATGCACGCCAAGTGCTTCTTTTTTCAATTTAAAAAAACATCCGCCACCTTTTTCATGGCCGTGGGAAGGCTTAAAAACTAGGAAGGCTGACAAAAATTCCAACCAAAGTTCACATATATAGCCTATCAACTAATTAACCACTTGGTTACATTGCAACCATCACCACAAAACAGAGGCCACAAATGAAACTATATTGGACTCAACAATGAACATTAACTATTTTATTGCATTGCAACCATCGCCACAAAATGAAAGCCATAAATGAAACAATATTGGTATCAACAGTCACCCAAATGGGAAAACCCGCAAAACTCAAAAATTCATAGTAACAAACCCATGCAAAACCATCACTGCAAAAGCTGAACCATAAATTAAACAATATTTCTTTCAACAAACTATAGTCTTTTTTCAACAGAACCTTATCGAGAAGCAAACAATATAGCCTAAGCTAGAGAACAACAATCAACACTGCCCTATGGAAAACAACATAAACTATATAACAGTGACTATTTCATTGTGTTACAACCATCGCCACAAAATAGAAACCATAAATAAGACAATATAGCCTAAGCTAGACAACAACAATCAACAATGGCTTATAGAAAACAACATAAACTATATAACATTAACTATTTTATTGCATTACAACCTTCGCTAGAAAATGGAAGCCATAAATGACAACAACAATCAACAATGCGTTATGGAAATCAACATAAACTGTATAACGTTAACTATTTTAAAGCTAGACAACAACAATCAGCAATGCCTTATGGGAATCAACATAAATTGTATAAGGTTAACTATTTTATTGTTTTACACCCATAGGGAAAAAACACAAGCCATAAATCAAACAACATTCATTTCAACAATGACCCAGATGGATAGACCCATAAAACACAAAAATGCACAGCAACAAACCCATGCAAAAATATAGTCTTTTCTCAACAACACCTTATTGAAAATGGAACAATATAGCCTTTTCAACAAAACCTTATTGAAAATGAAACAATATAGCATAAGCTAGAGAAAAAAAATCAACAATACACAAAACCCATGCAAAACCATAGCCACAAAACCCATGTAAAACCATAGCCACAAAACATGAACCATAAACAAAATATAAATTCTAAGCTAGATGACAACAATAAAAAAACTCAGATAACGCTAATAATTTTATTCTCATGCTGTAACCATAGCCACAAACAAAAGCCATAAATTAAATAATATTCGCCAACAATCTAATCTAAATAGAGAAACCCACAAAAAATTCATATAGTAACAAAACCCATGTAAAACATTCTTTCTTATCAGAGTTCTTATATTGCTTTAACAAACAATATAGTCTTTTCTCAAAAACACCTTATCAAAAGTTGAAACAATATAGCCTTTTCAACAACACCTTACCAAAAATGAGACAATACACCTCAAGCTAGACAACAATAGTCGACAAAAACTGTATAATGTAACAATTTTATTCCATTGCAACCATAGCCACAAAATAGAAGCCATAAATTAGACAATATTGGTCTCAACAACGACCTAGATGGACAAACTCACAAAAAATCATAGTAACAAACCCATGCAAAAATATAGTCTTTTCTCAACACAACCTTATCAAAAATTGAAATAATATACCCTTTTCAACAACACCTTATAAAAAATGAAACAATATAGCCTAAGCTAGAGAATAATAATCAACAATGCCCAATGGGGCTCAACATAAAATGTATAACATTAACTATTTTATTCCGCTGTAACCATAACCACAAAACGGAAGCCATAAATCAAACAATATCATTTTCAACAAACACCCAGATGGAGAAACCCACAAAACACAAAAAATCACAGTAACAAACCCATGCAAAACCATAGCCACAAGACGTGAACCATAAATGAAACAATATTCATTTTTTCAAACAATATAGTTTTTTCTCAACAACACCTTATCAAAATTTGAAACAATCAATAGTACCTTATCGAAAATCAAACAATATAGCTTGCCAGAAACCGTGAACCACAAATGAAACAATATTGTAAAGGATTTTTTTGATATGCACCTCTTCCTGCTTACTTCAAACACACCTCTTCCCGCTAGCTTTCTTTACACTGCCGTGTTTCTCAAATTCCTACAAAAAAAGGGAAAAAAGATTATCATAGGTGACACTTTTGTTTTTCTTTTGCAACCATCGCCCTATGCAAAATATACAAAATAACCTCCAACCACCTTCACAGAAGCTACACAATGCTTTATCAAACTTGCACCTTCACAAAATCTTACCCTCCTCGCTCACTACTCTAATAGCAGGTATAGCAACAAAATGAGACCCAATAATGCCTTATCAAAAATTACACAGACATTTGCTATGTTTCCCGAAGTTTTAAATGATAGGTGTTATTACAACCATCGCTAGTACACAAAAACCATACAACAATTAATGTTGATGTGAACCAACATTTAATTTCACCGGCCTTCTCTATCCACACAGCGGCACATCCGCCAAACTCTTCCCAATGCACGCCACGCGCCTCCACCACCTTTTTCACGACCACCGAAAGGCTAAAAAACTGGGCAGGATGACAAAAATTCCAACCAAAGTTCATAAATATTCGCCACCTTTTTCATGATCATTGGAAGGTTGACGAAAATTCTGACCAAAGTTCACAAAAATAGCCTAGCAGCTATTAAAAATAAAATAAAATGAATATAAAATTGTTGATACAATAGTGTACATACTTCCTCATTTAGTATTTGATACATATTTATTTTAAAAACTTGATATTTATTTTACTAGACACATGAGTGATGTATTTAGATTTAAAAATTGATAATTCAAATATTTTGAATTTTGAATTTACAATGAAATAAGTATAAAGATAGGAGAGTTCATATGTGGACATTCAATGATTCAAATGGTCTAGTGTTGGTCGCCATCTCTAAAGGAGGGTAATGGTGTAGTGCTAGATGAAATAGTGTGTGGGTGTGAGTTGATTCAACCATATGATGTTATGTGTGAGGATTTATTCAACCATGATAAGGGTAATTCATCAGTTTGCAAAATAATTCAATTGCTACTACATTATCTAACATGCATTAAAACAACTATAATTTGAATTCCCAAAACAACATTTTCTATTAACTTTGCTTTTGAATATGTGCCTTAATTACACTACCCACTACAATCCAATGGTTTTTTTTTTTAAAAAAAGGTAATGTAATAATGGTGGTTATGGCCATTTACAATCACCCAAGTGGCAATGCCTACTATATTTAGCTGATAGGCTATTTTGTTTGAAGTTTCCACAGGGATTTTCATCAGCCCAGTCGTGAATTGGATTTGTCAGCATCGGAGATGTCCCGACCAATGACGACTTGACCAAGTTTTTGTGTGGCAACGTGGAGCTTAGTAATTATGTGGGTTGGCAGTGGTGGAGTTGGTGTCCTCGATATGCGGAAGCTAAATTGTAAGTGTTTGCTTGTGGGAATGTTCATTCATTCTATCATTGTTGTACGATGGAGGCAGACGAAGTAAATGCGAGCGAACGAAGTAAATGAAATATTGAGTGTTGCAGTGTGCGGAATTATACTTTGTTTAAGTTGTATTGTTAAAACAACCATTGTGGTGTTGGTTTCATATCAAACTATTGTAAAAATTGTTGCCTTCGGCTCTGTGGCTGGTTTGATAGCAGACTATTCCAAAATTGATGAACTATTGTTCTTCAGAATATGTAAGTCATTTTACATGGGTATTTTGCATAGATGATTAATTTTTTGTTCATGTCTTCTTGTTATATGTTTCTATCTTTGGTGTTATACCCATTTTGGAGATTTGAAAGAGATTATTGTCTGTATGTATGGAGAAATTGGAGTTAAATTTTCTTTCTTTCATCAAAAAATATGGTTAGGGTTAGTAATTTTTTTGCCGTTGGTTTATTGTTTTAGTTATCTATGTGCATGCATATGGTAAGTCATTTTGCATGGGTATTTTTCATTGATGATTAATTTATTGTTCATGTCTTCTTGTTATGTGTTTTTATCTTTGGCGTTATACCCATTTTGGAGATTTGAAAGAAATTATCGCTCTGTACGGATGAAATTTTTTTAGTTAAATATTCTTTCTTTCATAAAAAAATATGGTTAGGGTTAGTAATTTTTTCATAGTTGGTTTATTGTTTTAGTTATCTTTGTGTATTTTTTTTGGCTATACCCATTAACATGGAGAATTTTGACCCTTTGTTTATTGTTTTAGTTATCTATGTGAATCTTTCATTTATTGTTTGTAGTTATATGTGTGTATCTTTGGCGTTGCACCCATTACCATAGGAACAATTGTAGTTAAATCTTCTTTCTTTCCTTAAAAAATATGGTTAGGGTTAATAATTTTATGGGCAATACGTTTGTTGTTTTAGTTATCCTAAGGCATCTTGCAAGATTTTCCGATTAACATAGAACAATTACGCATTAACATGGGAGTGATTACGCCCGCATATATATATGTCTGAAAGGGTTCTAAATGAAAGCATAAACATTGGAGATAAAATTAGTTTAAATTGAGTTTGTTCGGTGTTTTTTTAATACCTCTTTTTACAATTTCTCTATTTGTGTATATTATTTGTCACGAGGTGATGTAAAATTTGGAATTTTGAATGAAATATGGAATTATACTAATTTTTAAATGGGTGTTTTACATAGATGATTAATTTATTCATAATGGATTCTTGTTATATGTTTCTATCTTTGGCATTATACCCATTTTGGAGACTTGAAAGAGATTATCGCTCTTTGCGGGTGGAGAAATTATAGTTAAATCTTCTTTCTTTCATAAAAAAAATATGGTTAGGTTTAGTAATTTTTGGCTATTCAGTGTTATTCTAATATCTCTTTTATAGTTTCTCTATTTGTCTATAATATTTAGTGCGAGGTGATGTAGCTCAAAATTTCAATGAAATGTGTGGGGTTATACTCATTTTGCACAAATTATTGAGCTACCTATTGGGTTTAGGAGTTCTATTTAATGTGGCTTTGCATTCATCTATGTTGTATGAATATGTTTCATGATATTCTTTTTTCCTTGTGTGTTTGAAGCTCCCGGTAACAAACCGTTCTTGATGATATTCTTTTTTCTAGTTGCTCATAACAAACTGTTGATTATCGTAGTTTGTTTGTTCTATTCTACATATTTTATTCATGATTTTCTTGTTTCCTGATCTGTTCAAAGGAAAATTCATAATTTTCCCCAATCCTTATTGACCAATGAGTGACGTTTAGGAACATTCTTTGTTCAAGAGGTAAGGTCCACATCATGATAAGAAAATTGAAAAATTATTGTTCTTCAGAATCTGTAAGTCATTTTACATGGGTGTTTTGCATAGATGATTAATTTATTGTTAATTTATTCTTCTTATATGTTTGTATATTTGGCGTTATACCCATTTTGGAGACTTGAAAGGGATTCTCAATCTTTATGGTTGGAGAAATTGTAGTTAAATCTTCTTTTTCCCTGTAAAAAAAATATGGTTATGGTTAGTAGTTTTTTTGGCCCTCGTTTATTGTTTGTAGATATCTTTGTGCATCTTTGGAATTATACCAGTTACCATAGGAGCAATTATAGTTAAATATTCTTTCTTTCATCAAAACATATGGTTAGGGTTAGTAATTTTATCGGCCTTGGTTTATTTTTTTAGTTATCTCTGTGCATCTTTGGCGTTATACCCATTAACATAGGAGCGATTGTAGATTAACATGGGAGTAATTGCATATATATATATATGCAGATGGTTAGTATGAAAGCATAGGCATAGTGGAGATAAAATTAGTTTAGTGGCTATTAAGTGTTATTCTAATAACTGTTTTACAATTTCTCTATTTGTCTATAATATTTAGTGCCAGGTAATCGGTTCAATTTTCAATTAAGTGTGTAGGGTTGCACTCATTTTGCATAGATTATTGCTACCTATTGGATTTAGGAGTTCTATTTAATGTGGATTTCCGTTCATCTGTCTTGTACAAATATGTTTCATGATATTCTTTTTTCCTTATGTCTTTGAAGATCCCTGTGATAGGCTATTCTTCATGGGATTCTTTTTCCCACTTCCCCATAAGAAACTATTGATTTCCGTAGTTTTCCCCTTCTATTCTCCATATTTTATTCATGGTATTTTCTTTAGGTTATGACAACAATTATATGATGCAATAATCTGTGCAAAATCTATATAATGCCACATGATTAATTCTGGATTTGAGCTACATTTCTTGGCATTAAATATTATAGACAAATCATTTGTGCAAAATACCCATGTAAAATGACTTGTAGTAAATAATTGTTATTCTAACACTGTTATACAATTTATGTACTTATCTTCAATATTTATTAACAAAGAACATAGCTCGAACCTTGTATCAATATGTTTCATGATATTCTTTCTTCCCTGATCTGCTTGAAGGTCCCTGGAACAAACTACTTAGGTCTGTTTATGTGGGCGGTGGAGCTTGCTAATTACATGGGATGGCAGTGTCTTATATGAATATGTTTCATTATATTCTTTTTCCCTCGTATGTTTCAGGTTCCCCACAACAAACTTTTCTTCATGATATTCTTGTTTTCAGTTCCCCATAACAAACTACTCATTATCGTAGTTTTCCTCTTCTATTATCCATTTATGAAAGTTCTATTTAATGTGGGTTTGAGAACATCTGTCACTTTCCTCTGATTCTTAAGTGTTTTCCTAATTGGTCTTTTCCAAATTTTCTTTTCTATTCTATCAATATGTTTGATGGTGTT
>VDFB02072295.1:0-10020 GCA_007258455.2 Sequoia sempervirens
TGTTCATGTGTTATGTGATATTATGGATATTTCATGTTTTCTTTCCTTGCTACAGTGGAATATGCATTAGTGATTGGATGTTTAATGTTTGAATGGCTTAAGAGAATACTAATTCACTCCCCCTCTCAATATTCTAGGTGCTCAACATAAGGCTATAAATGCAAATTTTTCAATGTAAAAAGGGATAACTTTACACTTCTCAAGAAAATGGTTGTAAGGAGAAGCTGCAAGGATACTTTGTGCTCCTAATTTTGAAGAAATTTGAATATTTTTTTAAACTTTGCATCATAAAATATTTATTGTTTACAAGTTTTTCTTATATCAAAATTGTGATTATTTTTTATATGTTCACTTGTATGTTAAGTTACATCGGAAATGGAATAGAGACCTTGTATTTTGATTTTGGACAATTAGAAGAGCACTTTTGAATCTTTTCTCATTATGCTCTTCATTTATTATAGTTTATTCTTATGATTAATTTGTAATAGATTCTTCTTAGTTTTTTGTGCATGTTGATAATGTAAGTTATTAAACCCATATTCTCTTATCAATATTGTGCGTTCTAACTAAATAACCCCATGTATTTGTTGGTTGTTTTATAATATTTTTTTCTTTCATTCCTATCTTTCATCATTTGAGAAATCTTGTTAGTACCACATGGAAGCCTAGCTAGGTTTACTCTATACTTTTTTTCTAATTATTGTGTTCCTTTTGTACTTTCTAGTTAAAAATATGCAAAACCCTTGAAAACCCTATCGTACAAGGTAGTTTTTCCTCTTAAATACAAAGGAAATCCTATAACATTTTTCCATTGTTGTGAATATTTCTAACTACTGATTGGCCAAGTCATATTTTTTAGCAAAATATTGTAGCAAAAAAATATTTTACCAATAGGTACTTGGCTAATGATTTCACTAGATTTAACTAGTGTTCTTGAGGTTTGTTATTAGTACTCCATTCATGCATTGATTAAGTCATTCATTACTAGTCTTATTGACTTGAGTGGTATCATTTGGATGATTGGAATCCATTTTTAGTCTTTCTAAAAAATTTAACATGTCAAACCTCCTAGTAATAAAATTTACAATTTTCTCTTCAAACACTTTTCATGCATCATAGGAATCTTATAATAAGCTAGGTGTTACTTTGTATAAATTATTTCAACAAAAACTTGTTATTCATCTTTTTGCTCTTGTTTTTGTGTATAGTATCATGTATATAAAGGACCTTCTCTCAAGGTTATTCATTTAAATTGGTTGATTGCAACTATTATAAACCTTGGGGTGGCTATATTTGACTATTTAGACATAGATGTTGTAGATTTAAATCTTCACTAAAGGATTTTAAGCTACATATTTTAGCTAAATCTTCTATTTGATCAAGGGGCTAAGGTATGTTTAATAATATGCCCCTTAGTTATAGGGCTTAAAATTATAAAATCTATGTTAACATATTCCCTATTAGGATAAGGGTTTTGGTGTTGTTGACTTCCATGTTACCAGATTATTAAGGTACATATTGAGGTCTTTTCTAAACTATCAATTTGCTTCTTTCAAACCCTTATATATAACTAATGTTGTGGGTAAATTTTATTTTTGAATAAATAAATAGTTGCATGAGTATGTCATTACTTGTCAAGTTATAATTATAAATAAGCATTTAAAGGGTTGTTAGAACCCAAATTTTGAGATTCAAGATTTAGGATTATTTGGAATCATTTAAAGTAAACTTCAAGTTTGGATAATTCCTTAAGTAATTTTTATGGTTTATAATTAGTTGTGTATTTAATAGAGTATATGTGCAATATATTGTGTTGGGACTTCGGGGCTTGGATGTATTTAGAAATTTAGTTCATATATGGGGTTAGGTGATGAAATTTAGTTCTTGTTCTTAAGAATCGACCCACCATTCTATTCTTTATTATTTAGTTAGAAAATTGTTTTATTTATAAATGTTGCATTGTTTTATAAATAATTACTTCCTTTATGTAAAAAATAAAGTTCAATTGTATAAAAAAATATTATATCTATAGGAAAGAGGAGTGTATAGAATCATAAATCTACCTATCTAATATGTGAAATTTATATATAATATGTGCTCAATCAATGTTGTATTCATTTAAACTGATTAAGATAGGTGTGAAATATAATTTCTTAAATTAATGTGATAATTTGAAATGAAGTAGTATGTTGATATCATAATTATTTTTAATAGATCCTATGTTTCCTTTCTATCCAAACTATATACATGATAATTTTATAGATCATATTTACTTTGAATCTTGAACAATGTGAAATAGATGTATTGACATAATATAAATAAGTTACATATATCAATTGGAAAAGTAAATATTAAAAGGTGGTATTGAGTTTAAAATTAAACTTGATTTTTTTAGGTATGGGTATAATAGAAAAAATGTTGAGAATAAGGAGCTATAAATTGCTAAATCTATAACAATATTGGTTTCAACTCATAAACTACTAAGATAGGCCCTAATAAATCTATATTTTTTGTCTTAATGGAACCATTCACTACTAAATTTATTGAAATATTATTTTCAATGAATTTTTTAGTGGTGAATCTTCAACAATTGGCAAATAGTTCATATCAGCCAAGTCAAAATTAGCAAATATATTGCAACCAATAGGGTGGTCAAATCACCCAAATTTTACAAATTATCGATCTAGTGCATTTCAATTTTCCATTGATTTATTTTATGAGGCATATTTGTTATGGTTTCACAATAACAAGTATTGTATGTTAGATTTATGCAATCAAATTGAAAACAAAACACACAATTGATAGAACTTTAAACTAAAGAAAGCTGAAATGTAATTGAAATAAAACAGAAATTTCTTCAGAAGCGTTCCATCTTTCTCTATCTCCAGAGATTTGTTCGAAGCTGCTGCTCTCAGATTGTGTAAGCTCAGCTTCTCCAAATGGTTGTCTACAGAATGAGTATGCAAAAGAAGGAGCTTCTATATGTTGTATGCTAATGAAGGTGAGAATGCTGACGGATATGGACAGGGGCTGTGGATTATGCACAGGGGTTGTAAATGAAGTATGCTATGATATGAAATAGATACACCATGATTCTATACTATGCTATGCTATGTTATGATGCTTGAATACTATGAATGCTAAAAATGCTTAATGCAAATTGACTATAATTTTCTTACTGAAAGCTCCTATATGATTTGAAGGACCCGGCAATCTTATTTATAGTTTTCGAGGAAAAAATCCTGACAACTGAAAGATCATGGGGTTGTAGGTAGAGTGAAGGAGGGATGGGAGGGTTGAAGGAATGCAGAGAAGAGGTTGGAGGTTAGAGAAGAATGGGTCAAAGTCTTCACTACGAGGAAAAAAGGCAGAAGAATTCATTTTAATTTTGATTTTCTTCCAGGTGTTGAAGAACAAACTCTTCATTAAATTAAAAATAAATGAATTTCATTTGAGACACAATTTTATTAATTTTGATTTTTGATTTTAAAAACTATAGAAGAATTTAATTAGAAATATTTTTGTAATATTTAATTATAGTAATGACTTTAGAAGAATTAATTAAATATTTTAAAAATATTTAATTAGAAATGGATATTAGAATCGAATTAAAAGAATTAATTAAATATTTGAAATATTTAATTATGAATGATATTTAGAGGATTTAATTTAGAAAAGAAGAATATTTGATCTTTATTTGAATAAAATATTCAAGCCAAGATTAAATGATAATTAATATAAATAAACCATAATATTTATTTAATTAATTAAGAAATGAATAAGAAAAGATGATTAAATAAACTTATTTATTTAATCGAAATGAAAGAATAAACAATATAAATAAATTATTTAAATTTATTTATACATAGATGGAATTTGGAGATTTAATTAAATATTAAAAATATTTAATTAATTACCAGACAATGTGATGTGACCATTTTTAGGTGTATACATTTTTTGCCTCTTTGAAGTGATGTGTTTTGCAGCATTGCTTCAAAATTTGAAAAGGATTTCCCTAGATGTTGACTTCTCGAATATTGATAAAATTATATATGCCCCTCAGAGCGATGAATTGATAGATTTTTGATTTTTGTGATTTTTGTTTTTGAATTTTATGATTTCAAAAATGTCGATTCATCGTTTGAACATAATGATGTGAAGAAATTGACTTGGAGAGATATAAAATGTCAAAAATTTCCCTTGCTCTGTTAAAATGTGATAAAATGCCCCAATTTTACCATTATATAGGTTAAAAATGTCATTTTCCATGTCATTTTCCAATTTTAACCTAGTAAAATTTGCAAGTTTTGAGCTCTGGAGTGAGAAAGATGGCACTTCCCATTCACCGTATCGTTTGAAGCGCATTCGGCCGACATCGATGGCCAGCACCTCTGAACCCCGGTGTATGTGCCGCGAAGTGAAACTCTAGCGTTTGGCCACCGTTTGAACCGCGGCTTTTCAATCGGTATTTAAATCATGAAGTATTGTGTTTAAGCGCCCTTAGGGTTTCATGGCGGCTCTTGACCATTACCAAATTGCTTGCTGATTTGATTTAAAGTAGCCCTTGAAAGATGGAGTAGTTCATTAAGCGCTTTAACCATTTACGTAGTAGCACGGTATTTGTAGCACATTTGATAGATTCCGTGCGCCTTTGATAATTTTGTAGTGCCCATAATGTTTGCTTAAGCGCATATAAGAGTTTCGTAAGCGCCCATGATGACTACGGCACCCTTAATTGACTAATATTGTGAGTGATAAATTTGTTCCCAAAGTTATTGGAAAACAAAAAGAGGCCCATTAGATTTTAACTTTTAAAGTTGTTAAAAATGAACATGATGTTGATTATCTGCCATTCATGAAAATGAAAAACAAATAGTTTGATTGATATGTTTATTTCTAAAGTTGTTAAAAATAAACATGATGTTGATTATCTGCCTTCCATGAAAATGAAAAACAAATATTTTTGATGTGTAGATGTGATTGATAAATTGTGATGATTGGATAATGATTTTGCTTTGTCATGATATGTTAACAGGAGAGATTGGGGGTATTGCAGTCACGGGAGACATTTCTGAGTACATGGACATTGATTCCATAGTTGTTACAGTCATACCGAGATGTGATTGAGGCTTGTGGATTGAAGTCATTGCTTGATATGCCTGAGGTTCACCTCAACAGGGCTTTATTGACAGCACTTGCTGAGCGGTGGCATAGTGACACCAACACATTTCATTTACCGACTGGAGAGATTACAGTGACCCCTGAGGATGTATATCGCATCCTAAGGATCCCAGTGATGGAAGGGATAGTGGTATTTGATAGCCGAGAGGTTGGAGGCACTGATGCTTTGAGGAGGATTTTCTGAGATGATCAGATTGCTGGATACTTCATCCCATGGGGCAAGATGACAGATACATATCCACCTTTACTGTTTGTACTTGCAGGATTCATTGGAGGTATGTTGTGCCTCGACTATAGGTTGAAGGGAATCGCGATTGGGTGGGGTCGTGTGCTAGAGAGTATGGTGATGTAGGGGACACGGTATGCATGGGGTACATGCATGCTTGTGCACTTGTATGATGAGTTACATCATATTGTTTATGGTAGAGGCCGGAGTTTTGCTGTTGGTTGCTTATTATTACAGATATGGGCATGGGAGCACTTTGCTATTTTGCGACCATTGACTCGAGGACAGCGACCAGCTGGTCAATCATACAGATGGAGATATGCTGACATTATTGCTCAGCCGAGACTGGGAAAACTAGATCATTGGCAGCATCTCTTGGATGGTTTGGATACAGTATGCTGGCGGCCATATTTAGATTGTGAGGCATGGCCAGAGGATGCGAGGGAGATGCCCTATGTGTGTACATCTAGATTTTTGATTGGGCGGACTCCATGGATCATTGAGAGATTTCTTGCTGGACGAGTATGTTGGTAGTTTGGATGGATTCAGGGTATGCCTATGGGTTCGGCCATTTATGCACGGCGATAGCCAGAGCTTGCAATATGGGGTCCACAGATTTCCTATGAGACAGTAGTGGCAGAGTTCACCAGTTTAGGAGCGGTGATGTGGGATTACCGAGTTGATGTTCTCGATGCAGGGACGACACCAGAGTACAGCCAGTATATCCTAGAGCATCCTACACTACGTATGTTTGATCCTGATGAGCCTATTGCTCCTGTTACTGCACATAGACGACGACAGAGAGATTCAGCTTCAGAGGGTGATGATTCAGAGGGCAGTGATGATGATGAGAGTGGAGGAGATGATGATTCAGAGGGAGATGATGGTGGTGATGGTAGGGGTGGTGATAGGGGTGTTAGGAGAGGTGGCAGGAGAGGTGGCCGAGGTGGACCATGGATGAGACACATAGATCCATCTCCTTCAGTAGATCCAGTAGTATCAGGTCATCTATCCTCGCTACAGAGTACAATACAGAGTTTATAGACTCAGCTAGCACAGGCACAGGCCTTGATTACACAGTTGCAAGGATAGTTGACTGTAGTTATTGCTGAGAGGGATACGGCTAGACAACAGGGTGAGCAGGCCATTGCTTTGGCAGATAGTCTAAAGAGAGTAGCAGCTAGCACCTTAGCTGGTGATATGCTGGTGATATGATGAGAGAGGTTACTAGAGCCACCCGGGAGGCCGAGTTTTACAGGACTAGATATCATGATGCTGTTCCACCTGAGCGGAGGGAGAGTTATACTCGGTCATGATCTACTCATAGTCACTCTCGTACTACCAATAGAGGTGTCACACAGCCACTACCTCTAGGAGGGCCATCAGGGACAGGCGGAGCAGGTCCATCAGGGGCAGGTGGTACAAGTCCCAGACCAGCTCCATCAGAGGATAACACTGCCTAGTGCATTGTAGATGATATTTTTATAATATACTGTTGAGACATTTGTATACACCCTGAGATGATCTCATTTTTGATGATGTTATATCATATGTGATTGACATCTTTGTACATTTTGACATTCATTTTTGAGATATATGAAATGCATCGATGATTTGTGATGAGATAAATGCGTCTATTTTCTTATATGCATGATGTGTTATGATATAATGATTTCCCTATGTTTATGATTGTTTATGATGTATATATATGCATGATATATGAGATGAGATGAACTCTATTTGATGAATGATTATATAAATATGATGTAAAATATCAATTTATACATGTGAATGAATGTTTATGTATGCATGCTATATTTTTATGATTTTCTGATGCAAATATATATAAAATGATGGATGAAATGATTTTTTTGTGAATGTCAAAATATACTCAGTCATGTAATCAAAAAGATATTAACCATTTGATACTTTGCCAGCTTTTTGGGAAAAAATCTATAAATGTAAAATGCAAACTCTAACATAAATGCAATCTATTTTAACCATGCAGGATATCCATACAATATTACCATTTGGAGAGCCTATTTTTGCTTTTTGTATCATCATAGAGCATTGAAATGTTGAAAGTTAATACAAGCATCAAAGGGTATGTTAGCACCAGTGATAACCTGAGTATTGCTTTCATGATTTTTGATATAGCAAGTTAATACAAGCATCTAGGTATAATTGAACCGAGATGACCTGAGTATTGCTTGCGTAAACAGACAAGAGTTAACCCTTTTCCCATGCAAATTCTGAAATGTCATCAATGATCCTGTAATAGAGCATGTCTCGCAACCAATTTGCATAGTACTAATGATTTCCTCGCAAACAGCAGACAAATAAAAATCATACTCCTTCCTTGCTTTTCTAGTTCAGTACATCATTGAATTGCTCCAGAGATATGATATAAAAATCAGACAACCATTTAAATTTTGCTTAAAATATTTCAAACATTTATTCAGATTAAGATCATCCAATTTGGTTATCATCATTGATGTTCTCGTTTTGATAGTTGGTTGGATCATGTTTGTCTTGATGTCAATTTTCTTTGAATAAGCATGTTGCAATTGATTTGATGCAACCATGTTTGTTGGTGTTCTGACAAACCGTTTTGTGTCTATTTGTGATCTTCAAAAAGCTTGTTGTCCCTCTCTTGTTCAGTCTATGTTTCTGCGTTTTGCCCCCAGTATAAACTTAACCTAAAAAGTATGAATATGTACAAATTTCATCAAGCCAGGATGAAACATAAGGATCCCTATCATATGATATGGATATGAAAATATATACAGATGATAGATATGAATGGATGATGCCTAAAGTGAATGCAAGACATAAGATAATAGATGGAGAAGCCTATTTTGATCACAAGTAGCGCCTGTTTGCCAGGTTTTCACCACTTGTTTTTATTGCACTTTTTCATGATTTTTCTAATGTTTATGATTTTTTTAGGACTTTTTATGATTTTTTTGATTTTTTCAGGACTTTTTATGATTTTTTTGAATTTTTCAGGATTTTGACGATTCATACCTCAGAATTTCTTCAAATGAATTCTAATCGATAAATCTTCAAACAAGTCCCCTTTTGACGTAGATAACTAATATGCTCTAGAACCGTATGCTGCAATGATGACAAATGGACCAAGCCAATTTGGTTCAAATTTTCCTTTCTTTTTTCTGTCTTGCTGATTGCATGGATTTTCTCTCCAAATTCAGTCTTCCCTACTTGAAATGTCGATGTTTTAACTTTCTGTGATTGTAACTATGGGACATAGTCACGTTGATAACCTTTCAAATAATCAGCTGCATGTTGACGTCTTTCATCTAACAATTCCAACTCTTGCAAGCGAGATACTCTGTAGTCCTCATCACTTATCAATCCCTTGAGTGAGACCCTAAGCAAAGGTATTTCAACCTCTAGTGGTAAGATTGCTTCTGCTCCATAGACCAAGGCATATGTGGTAGCTCCTGTTGGTGTGGGAATGCTGGTTCTGTATGCCCACAAAGATGGATTTAATTGGACATGCCAATCACGACCGGCATCATTTATTGTCTTCTTCAAGATCTTCAAGATTGTTTTGTTGGAAGCTTCTGCTTGACCATTACCCTGTGGATAGTAAGGTGTAGAGAACCTGTGTTGGATGTGAAATCTTTCACAAAGTTCATCCACATCTTGATTCTTGAAAGGCCTTCAGTTATCAGTGATAATAGAATTAGGAATTCCATATCGACAAATGATGTAATTTAGGATAAATGAAGATATTTGTTTACCAGTCACAGTTGTCAAAGGAACAGCCTCAATCCATTTTGTAAAATACTCCATAGCTGTAATGATGAATTTATGCCCATTTGACGATGAAGGATAAATTTTACCAACAATATCTAGTCCGCACTGAGAAAAAGGCCATGTCGGAATGAAAGGTTGTAGTTCTTGTGCAGGTGCATGAATAAGATTCCCATGGATCTAGAATTTAGAACACTTCTTGACAAAAATAAAAGAATCTTTTTCCATGGTAGGCCAATAGTATCCCATTCTGACAAGTTTCTTGGCCAAGTTCAAACCACTTGAATGAGTTCCACAAATACCACCATGAACCTCTTGTAAGGCTTTTTTCAGATTCGTCATGTTCAAGACATCTAAGGAGTGTACCATCAAGACCACGTCGGTAAAGGATATTGGCAATTAAGGTATAACGAGATGATTGGCGGATGAAATTCCTTTTTTGGTTGCGGGATAAATCCGAAGGTAAGATATTATCTTTCAAATAGGTATAGGTCTTGCTATATAAAGGTGAATTAGAACCGGTTAAATGATATATGACTTGGGTCTTAGGATTATCATAGGCAGGGAAAAACAATTGTTCCACCATGAATTCATACTTAGTTTGATCTTCTAATAATTGTAATAAGGAAGCAATGGTAGCCATTGCATCCGCAACTTTATTATCAATCCTTGAGATTTGTGAAAACTTGATTGACACAAAATACTTTTTATAATCATCCACCATGTTCTTGTAAGGTAGCAACTTATCATCTTTAGTCTGATAATCATCATTAATTTAATTAATGACAAGTTGTGAATCACCGTAGACTTGGAGCTCTATAATCTACCATTCC
>VDFB02072296.1:0-30010 GCA_007258455.2 Sequoia sempervirens
GGGGAGGCATCAAGAGAAGGATAATTATAATTTATTGTATCATTTTTTTCAATTAGATGTTTTCAAGTGGGAGAAGCATTAGGAGAGGGAGAAATAAGACTCTCATGACTCTTAATGAGTGTATCTTCTAACACCAAACTATCTTCTTCACAAATAAGAGAGATATTAGGAGAAGAACAACTGTGATTGTCATGTTTATCTATAATTTCATCCTCTTTCACTAAAAAATTCTCACAAGCAAGAGATGAATGGAGACTAGGTAAGGTGATGTTTAGAAATGTGTCTATGATCTCATTCTTTTGTGCCATATAACATCTTCCAATGTAGGAGAGTTTATAGAAGAGGAGCTTTCAACATTGTCATGATTCTTTTAATGGGTGTAACTTCTAACACCAAAATACCTTCGTCACAAGTAGGAGAGGTATTGGGAGAAGAGAAACTATGATTATCATGATTGTCTATGCTTGCATTTACATCATTCCCACAAATAGGAGAGATATGAGGGGGTGTGGAATTAAAGAATGTGTCAACATTTTCACTCTCTTGCACTAAGAGATTCTCATAACTAGGAAATTTTTTGGAGGAATGACAAACATGCTTGTTGATGAACTTTTTCTTGGCATTCATGGAAAAGAAAGATACTAACTGTGGCAAAGGAAAATGTATCCCTCTACATTTTGTTTGGGCCCTCCTTGTTAAATAAAGCATAATGTTGTGTTAATTTGATGTTGTAATGTGTTTAACACATTCACATTAGGTCTTGGGCCCTTGTAAGCTAAATGGACTTAATTGAACCTTATTTGCTGTGTTGTAAAGTGTATCCCAACACTTTCACACTAATCTAGGGTTTCATAAAATAATTGTGCTTCTTTATTCCTTATTTTGCCTTATTTTGCATCCACAAGCCTCATTTAATGCATCTTTCTGAGGATAATCCCAACACAAACCAACATCCAATCATAATTTAGATGTTTTTAGGTTGTGTGGCCTATATTTAGTGATCTAGGACTCATATGCCACCTTGGGCATATGAGTCCCACCTAGGTTTTTGGGCCTTGAAATGGATTTTGCATCATTCTAAGCATTTTTGAAAAATGTGTCTCATAGTTAAGCCTAATGGGACTCATATGCCACTTGTGGCGTATGAGTCCCATGTGGCCCAAAATAAAATCTAACTCAAATTCTTGGTAGGATTTTGTCCTTCTAGATTTGATGTTGGCATCTAATGCTGCAATTTCAAAAAAAATGGCATAAAAATGTAGAAATACAAAGTTATTTCACTCATTTTCACCTAAGACATCCATGAGAGCATTCCTTATTGAAAATTTGAGTTCACAAGAGCATTCAAGAGATTACAAGACTTCACAAGAGTATTCAAGATTATTTATAAAGCATTCAAGGGTAGAATTCTTCATCAATTGTTGCACCAATTCAAAATCCATCATCATGTCAAGTTTATCAAGCATCAAGCATGTTGTTGAGCTAGTGTTGTGATGTTGCATTCAAGATCCAAGATTAAACATTGCTCTACACATATTTCAATATCTAGATCTACATCCTTCATGGCCACTTCATGTTAGATTGCATATTTACAAGAAATCATTTACATCACATCATTCAAGGTATCATTACTCATGTTTCATGTTTCATGTCCTTATTTCATTATCTTATCATTTGTTTTAATTACTTAAAAGGGGTTTGAGCAGGACAAACCCCCATTTACTAACAAACCAACAAGTTGTTCTCTCTCTACATGTGTGATTGTAGATCTAGGTGTCTTGGAGCTTGATGATCCTTTTAAGATTAGGTTACAAGGTTGAAGAAAGTCATCAAGTCATCACAAAGTTGTCGTCTTCCTTAAAAGTCACCTATAGGTTGCAAATCAGGGTTTCACATATATCACTGACTTTATTTATGATTTAACAAAATATAAAGATTGCATAGGCAGCTCCATTGCCTCTCTTCTTTCCAAACCAACTCTTCATCTCCCATCTCACACAGGGATGGCCTCTCACCTGCAAAATAGTTTTAACACATCTCTACCACACCATATGTCTCGACTCGGTCCTTTTAAGTCTTCCTTGATCACCAACGACCTCTCCAACCGTATTTTCTTCTTCACCATACTATACCGACTCTTCTTCCTCTCCATATTTCTTCTAATCTTCATTAACTCCAATCTACATTTCGTATGGCGCCAAATCTCTACTATCTAATGCATTTATTTGCATATGGTTAAATCCTCATCTATTCTCTCCATCCATCGATACTCTTCATCTTCTATCGACATTCCCGCTAATTTTATCTACACAAGTTTTAATTACTGACAACGATCAACTGATACGTAGCAACAATGTTTGTCACCTTTTCTTGACTCTTTACCGTTTTTAGCATGGTCAGCCAAGTTGTTGGTTGTGCCAATGCTTGCTCTTCTACATCGGCTTCTTCAACTCCATGCTGTCCTTCCTGCCAAGTTTCCTTCTTCCACGTAACCTCCTTCCTCCCTTTGCGCACTCATATTAATGGCAATTAGTTGGCTTTTGTCCCTCGGCTGCTCCTATTCACCCACACAGCCCATACAACATGGCTTGTTGCACTCCAAATTGACTCTCCATCACGGTATTAAAGCATTATTGTTGTGTCAAGGATGTTATCATGCACTTTTTAATTTACTTCTCTTTATAAACACCACCGACACCTCATCTTCTCAAACTCTGGCAATGTCTTCTCATGATCTCCCTCTCTAAGGCCATGATGCTGGTTTCTAAGCTCAATGCAGGCTTTCCTTTTCGTGTCTTACTTTATGTTGTGTGCCCCATCTGCCCATGTTGCATAAATTCTGAGACATATACATCTTCTTCGCCCATCTGCGACCTGTCAAAACCATTTATCTCTGCACAAAGGTCATTAATTTTGCACTCACTCTCCACCATGTCTCCTTTGTCCTAAACAACCTCGGCACGGGTTTCCTCCTCAACCTGGCACACACTTTGCCTTTCCATAACTGCACTTTAATTCTTAATTTCTGATGCCCCTTCAAATTCTCGCAATACTCAATTTACTCTCTATAAGAAGTGGCTCTTCATATTCTTTTTATGTCTATTCAACTTTTCCCAATTTTAGCTTTTGCATGAATCTTTATTTTGATACAAATCAAATTGGAATTTTAATCATACAGAGATACTACATATTCAGGCTCATGAGATAATAATGCATGACGTCGCTCAACTTTCGGCAATCACTCATCAAACCAAATGAACTGCCCACAAAGGATGAAAAACAAAATCAAAACAATAAAATCAAACCAATTTTTTCTTGGTTGATGTCGATAGCCAATTCACCCAGGATGCTCCTACATCAAGGGGGCAGCGTTTCTAGGGTTGCAAGCTAATCGTTTAGTGAACGTCGAATGAATTGCACTTTCCACATTGTTGATGTGGAAAGTTGGCTGTTTAATTCTTGGCTTATGAGTGTACAAGTTTAAAATGCTTGTGCGAAATGTCACATGCCTCATGTAGCTTCTCTCCAAGGGAAGTTCCGAAAGCTAAATTCTAAACTTAGAGTCCATTAGTGCCTTGTGGTAATTTGTTTCTTTGGGTTCCTAGATTGGTTATGTTAATGTTCCAAGCATTCTTACTATAGCCACATCCGCTGCGCTGCATTTCCCCAAGGGAGGATCCACATGTTTATTTCTTGTGCCCGATGTTTGAAAGGCCACATGTCACATGTGCACAAGTGTATGAATGTCTTCAGTATGAAGGAGGCAAAAGGTTGCTTCGAGAGAAGTTTTACTCTAAGGGAGGATTTGAAGCTTAATCATAAGCCCAACGTCTAAACTTCCATATGGAAGTTGTTTCATTTCGGTCTTGGGTTGGGTGTTCAATGATTTTAAGTTTTCCTAATATAGCCATGATAATCGCGCTACATTTCCCCAAAGGAGGCTTCAAAAGCTTACATCTTGAGCCCGACGCCGATAGTCCACATGTCACAAGAGCCCATGTTCAGGAGTGTTTTGAGTTAGAGGGTGGCAGAAAGGTGCGCTACTGGATAATTTCTTGAACGATCAAGCTGCAAGAACTATCTTTCGAAGTGGCTTTCATGGCTCTTTTTTTATTGAGAAACTGCCAAGAATGTTCTATCTTAATGCTTGCATGATATGACCACATGTTTGTTGTTTCATGATCCCGAGAGAGGCTCTAAACATTTATAATTAGAGCTTTGTATCCACTCACGTCACATGTCTATTGGGTGCAAGTTTAGGAAGGTCTCATAGGCATGAGAAGCTAAACGTTATGCCATTGGTTTTTTTGTCACCTTTAGATCGGTCTAGGGGTATGCAAATGATATCATATTTTCTCACGAACTCTATTTCAAAATTATCACTACGAATGTTAGGGAGGCTTTTTAAATCTTAAGTGAACTCTATTCTTGCATTCTCTTGGACAAAGGTAGTGGTAATTTCTTTCCATTACAAACTTGCATCAAAACCTCATGATTTGACGGGTATTAATGACTATTATCCTATCTTTGTGGTGCTATTCATAAGTTAAGGAAAGACAACCATATTTAATAATATTATGAGCTTGATCCAACACCTATTTTTGGGCACCCTCTCCAAGACTGAAGTTGAGCATGTGAGAAGGCCGAAGGCCATCATCATAAATTAGATAATCGCATAATCTATTGTTTATCAGTGCTTATTAGTACATCCATCTGCATGCTTCTTTTGCAACAATAATATTATCGTTTAGTATTTCTTAACTAACATAGAAGCCTAAATCCATCACATGAATGTCTCTTGGAAGTTTTTTGTGTCGAGGCATGGACACTACCATTAGATTAGTGAGTTCCTGAAGGGAGATGGCTTTCATTGGAAAAATCTCAAAGCTTTGCTAAAACGAAATATGCTAGAAGCAAACTTCCTGTTGATTGGAGCAATCAAACTCATTCTCAATTGAGACTTTTTATTGTCAAACGAGTGATATAGGGTAGACTCAGATATCTCCTCACATTTTGTGGTGGTCTTTTTTTGATCTACAAGTTCCAATGGTGGATGTGGCAGAAATGGCTCGCAAGCTTTCCATTCTTGAAATTCTAGGAGAGTTGGATGAGGTGTTGGAAGTAGCCTCTTTGGGTATTGGTATACCCATACCTTGTGACTTGGTGATCCTCTTAGTTCTAGGTAAGGTGGTAACATTTCACCCTTTCATCTTGGATATAAAAATGCATGAGATTGCTTGGACGTAGGGAGCAAGTGGAGGTGAGTATAAACTTTTTGAATAAAATGCTTCATCTATAGCCGGCCCAAGACTTTAAATGGGTTGGAAATTTCATCAACTATATTCAAGCACATGGTGAAGAATAGCTCAGCTTTTTTGCAAGGTCAATATTATGTTTCTTGTTGCATACGAAGCATACAATTTTTTTCCTTAGCTAGCAATTTATTTTATAATTAGGTGTTTGTTTCATTTTGAGATGTTGGGTTCTTAGTCACTAGATTTTTCAAATATGGTTTTAAGTTTTGGTTCCCATCCGAGTACCGAATTTTTGAGCAGTAGTGTCTAGATGCATACCTAGGGGAGGTAGTTGTGAGTGTATGTTTGATTCTTCCCTTGAAGAGTCCTAGCTTCCTTGTGATTTTATTTTGGGTCTTAAGATAAACTTCTTGTTCTATGTGTTGGTGAATATCATCGATCTAAATATTGTGGTGATTGTTATTGATCTCGATGTAATGCAAGGCCTTTATACAATGGAGAAAGCAAGTAGTTGTATAAGACAGTTTAACTGAAATAGGTAAAATGCAATACCTACTAACAATGAACACTGTCTCGTTAACAATCTTGTCTTCAATGTAATACAATATAATGCTAACATTCCCCCCTTTTTACATTGTTCCTACAATTGTATCCCTTAAAATCTCTTATTCACTTTGCCAAGGGACCCCCCTTAAGGCTTACATAGCAAAAAAAAATTATTACAAAATATGTAACACTTATGAAAATATTTTCCTTTTGAAGGAATAAATCTTGAATCAGGCGGGCTCCTCCAAGCTGCCTCGTAACCCTCAGAAAGGTGTAGCCCCTAGCTAAATTCTTGAGTTCTTCCTCCCATGAACCTTCTAAATTATAGACCATAGTTATTAGACAACCACCCTCTTAAAGGTATAACCCTTGGTCCAAACTGTAATTACTAGACAACCATCCTTCAAGTTGTCTCCTAAACCCTCATAAAGGTGTAATCCTTGGTCACAACCTCGAGTGCTCTCTAGGAAACAATCCATACTGAACTCTTCACCAAACCCTTTACCTATCTCCAAAAATCAAACTTCACAACATATGTATAATTCAAATATGTCAGTAATAACAAGGAAAAGCAAGAAAATAAAGCCAAAATGCTTCTCAAGAAAAACATTATCTCAAAGTGAGAAGCTAACTTGAGATGATGGAAATTCCTCCATCCTCTCGTGCCACCAACCTCCAATTTGATATTGTTAGTCTTCAACCTCCAATAGTAGCACCAAAGGAAATACCACAACCATTGGAATCCCAATCAAAAGTACCATTTGGTGGATCCTCATAGAAAATTCTAATATTTGATAAAAATAAACACAACATTCTCTATGATATATCTCAATTTCCTTGAAGTCCATTCTATACATTTCACTACTTACAAACAAAATATCTCCTTTTCCCACTAGATGATAATCTTTCAACAAATAGGGCTTTAGATAGGAATCAAACAAATTCCTAGTGACCCTCTTGATGGTATTATCAATAGGAAGAACATGAATAAACTTGTCATATGTAACATCATGACATTTTTGAATAGTAACCACATCTCCCATAAAAAAACATCATGTTTCAATACACAACTTTGTTTATTCTAGTCTCATTTTTCAAAGTAATATAGATTACATCCTCAATAAGTTAAGCCATCAATCTCCACTTATAACACCAAATTGAAGAGCTGGTCACATCTATGAACTTCAATTGGAATACCAATTGAAGGCAATGGAAATACAAGGAGCCAAAGAGAAAATTCCTTTTCCATAATTGTGCATGTACCCCCTTCAAAACTTCATAACTTTATTACCATTTTTTGTGTACAATCACATGATTGAGAACCATTGTGTGATTTTGAAAAATAGATTTCAATTTATGCCCTATTCTTCTATGCACGTCTCTTTTAGGCTTCAAACTAAATACGAGAAGATTACACCCTTTCTCCCTTTGATTAGTTCATGTAAGAATTTATTTAAAAATATTTGTTATTGTTCCATCCCATGTCCCATAGAAAATGCATTCAAACGTTGTTGCAGATTCCACTGTCCCTCTAAATGACTTCAAATATCTATAATCATTATTCAATATTTCTCCTTATGTTGCATAGGATTTTGTTGGCATATAATTTCTCCCATTTATTCTCCAGTTAATTAGGCATACAACAATAGAAAGTGTTTGCATGAAACATGTATGTAGGAAGTATTTAGGAAGTTTCAATTTGCATGTTAGTTCACAGTAGTGAGAGAATTGATTTAGTATGTTTCCAAAATTATCTTGTATATTGTAAAATCCTCTATAAAAGAGGCATGAGGTAAATGTTTTTAATGAAGCAATAGAAGTTGTGCAGTAGCATGCATTGAGAAAATGATGTGTTAATGTTTTGTGTTTATTGTTTGTTTGTATTTATGAATTTGTGTTGTGTTCTGGTTTGTATCCATCCACCCTATCAAATTGGTATTAGAGCTAGGTGAAAAGGAGGATCATAGTCAAAAAGGATATCACAAGACATTATTGTTGTGGGAAAGGGAAATTGTAGTTGACCCAAGATTGCAGATCACTGAAGATATCAACTAGTGAAAGGTATTCAAGAAGGTTAGTTTGTAGCTGAATCAAAGATTGAAGAAGATAGAAATCTGCAAAAATTTTAAGAATGGAAAAAGGTCACAGTTTTTTGAGATGCAAAGATGAATGTAAATCTGCTATTCCTTTCTTTTAATAGTTACGATATAATTTTTATCAAGTGTTTTAGAAAAGACTAGAAAATCTTGGAAGAGTGTAGTTTTAGAAGATTTGTTGTTTGAAGTTTCTCTATAAAGGAATATAAATTTGTCTGAAGTCTATGGTTATAGTCACTATAAAGGAAGTTTGTAGGTGTTGAAAAGTTGAAACAAAGGTTGAAGACACATCGTAATCAAGTGAAAAGGTGAGTTTAATTTTTCATTGCAATGGGAAAAGTCGGTAAAAGAGTGTTAAAAGAAAATGAAAATCTAATTTCCAAGAAGGATTTTTTAAAGAAAGAAAATAGTGAACTTTTGAAAGATTTGTGGAAAGTTGAGGAGAAGAATAAAGAGCTAGAAAAAAAGCTAAAGCTGTTTGATGAGATTAAGAAGAAGAATGAAGAATTAGAAGAAAAGATTAAAAGATTAAAAGAGGAAAATGATTTACAAAAAGATGAAATAGCAAGATTGGAAGAAGAAAATAGTTTACAAAAAGAAGAAATATCAAAGTTAAAAGAAGATAATGAATGTTTGAGGAAAAAACCATTAGTTTGTGATGTTTCATGTGACACAGATGATTTGCGTAAATGTGATTTTGCTGAAGTTATTTGTGATGGAGATAAACATGAGTCTAAGAATTGTGATGGTAATGTATTTGATTATGCAAATATTTCTAGTTGTTTTGATGATAATGTTGGTTTAAAACTCATGAAGAGAATGGGATATAAAGGTTGAGGATTAGGTAAGCATGATCATGGAATGAAAGAGTCAATTGAACTAGTTATGAGGCCTAAGTATGAAGGACTTGGATATGTGATAGGTAAAGGAAATAATATAAGATTAACAATTTTTTTTAAAGGAGTAGAATGTGTGCACTGTTTGCATTGTAATAGGAAAGGTCATACAAAGGATATATGTTGCGATCTACATCCCTGCAGAATTTTTGGTTTGAGAAATCATTCAGAAAAGATGTGTTGGCAAAGAGAGTGGAAGAGTGAATCAATGAAAGGATGTATGCAAATAGATTGTGGATGGACTTATGGATCAAGTTGGCAGAAAATTACAGGTATGTTAAAAAACTTGTTCAAATACAAATGTTTGTATGGAAAAGAAGATGGCAATCAAGAGAGATTTGTTGGTCTTGTAAGACATCATGCAAAGTTGAAAGCTACAAATAGCAAGAGGATTTCCAATTAGAAGTTCTAAAGATTTGAAGATCCAAGTTTGAGGGACTACCACAGTAGATGGAAAGAGTTGGCAAAAGTTGAAAGAAATTTATGGTCAAAATTAAGGGGGAGTGTTGGCCTATAATTTCTCCCATATATTCTCCAGTTAATTAGGCGTGTACAACAATAGAAAGTGTTTGCATGAAACATGCATGTAGGAAGTATTTAGGAAGTTTTAGTTTGCATGTTAGTTCACAGTAGTGAGAGAATTGATTTAGTATGTTTCCAGAATTATCTTGTATATTGTGAACTCCTCTATAAAAGAGGCATGATTTAAATGTTTTTAATGAAGCAATAGAAGTTGTGCAGTAGCACACATTGAGAAAATGATGAGTTAATATTTTTTGTTTATTGTTTGTTTGTATTTCTGTATTTGTGTTGTGTTCTGGTTTGTATCCATCCACCCTGTCATATTTGTCACTCTTCCTCTACAAATTTAAGCACCAAATGAAGCCCTTAATCATCTGCTTAACACTATAAATATTCTTCATACTTCATCATCAACTCTTCTTCAAACTCCATTCTCATCTTTTCATCACATAGGGATAGTTGCAGCTCTAAAACCATATGTTGGTGAATATCATCGATTTGAATATTGTGGTGATTGTTATTGATATCAATGTAATGCAAAGCCTTTATACAATGGAGAAAGAGAATAGTTGTATAAGATAGATTAATTGAAATAGATAAACTATAATACTGACTAACAAATGACACTGCCTTGCTAACAATCTCATATTCAATGTAATACAATATTATGCTAATGGGTATGTGCAGGATCATCATGGAAAAAATAGGCCCTTAAGTGGCAAAAAAATCAGAAAAATCAGAGTTAGGCAACTTTACGTAAAAAATTGAATAAGTTATCTATATTATTTCAAAAATATGTAAGAATAGAATTTGTAGAAAATTGAATGTAGTTTCTAAACTACTAGGTTTATTTAAAAAAATAAAAAATCTATTTGGTGAAAATTTGAAAGTTCAATGAAGTAGTACTTAAATTTCAGGGAAAAAATAAGAAGTAGGTGTCTATCTGACCACCCTAATCACAATAAAGTGATAATATTTTTTTATAATATTTTAGACATAAGTAGAGGACTCATGTCTGGATGTGATGCATAATTTTTTGTAATTTTTTTCTAAGTAAATAATTAATTATGATTCTTTTATTACAACTTTTAAAAAATAAAAAAACTTGTATGTCTAACCACCTTAACTTGGTCAAAACTTCATGAAATTCAAATTTTCTTTTTGAAATCCTATAGTATGCGAAGCATAGAATGTGATACCGTTTGAAAGCTATAGATGTTTTCCAATAAGCCTATCAATCAAGACTTTAGTCGTAATTCAAATAGAAAATGAATAATTATTATTATTAAATTCAAAGTATAGCATAATTTATATTCATGGAAATTTGATAATCTCCTTTAAAAACCCTTTTCGTTTCGTCAATTTTGGGTGAAAAAAAAGACGTCAGCCACATACCTTATAGATACCCATCATATCGCCACTTTTTGGCCCATCATGATCCTGCACATACCCTAACACTATGGGATGGTTATATTTCCCTTAACTATGTATATTGAACTCATGAGAATGTATTTCAACTAAAATAATATAATTAGTTTAGGCCTTTGGCCTTTTACTCCAAAAAAAGTACAAGATCATATTTCAATTGTTGATCCTTCTATTATTTCTCATACTAGGGTATAAGCACAACTTAAACTTATTTTCAATTTGTGACAATCCACTTCAACATGTGTAGTGGTAATATCTATACAACACAAATTATTTAGTGATACTTCAACCATGTTAACCCTTGCATGAGTTCTAACTTTATTCCGACCATAGTTATCCAAAGGTAACTGTACTCCTCGATTAGTATGCCTTGTATTCCATGTTTGAACTAGTCTTATGATTATTCTATAAGTAAATGTTATGATTTATGAGGTGAGTTACCTTAGTGGTCAATTTTTTTTTACTGAGAAACAATTTCTTTAATATCTTATTTATCCTCTTGATATTTTTCTATGAAATTACCTTAAGATTGGGAAAATAATGATGATCCATTTGGATGGATCTCAATTATCATAGGACCTGGATGTAACACTATAAACTAATTCATTCATATTTGAGCAAAAGATGGAATAAAGTTTAGCAAGGGAATATGATTAGGTAAGGCTTCATTAATTATTTTCATCTAATTATACCTACTTGGATTACTTATGCTTATAAGTAGGCCATGACCTACCTACACCATTTAATTATTAACTTTAATGGATTCTATGTAGGCTTCAATTAAATTTCTAGTAATAGGAATTTTTCTTTTGAAAAAGATAGAAGTTATGGGATCTAATGATTTATAATTTAAAATAAGTGTTGCATTTGTGTTCACTATGTAAGGTTCTTTCAATCTTGACTAAGCTTTCTAAAATTTATCATTAAAATTTATTATAAAATAACCTTCACCTAACTTAACTTCTGCAAACTAATTATATAAGGTGGTTGCATCCAAAGGGATCCAAAATCTTGTAAAAAAAAGTAATTGCATCAAATTTATGTTGGTTATGGATTTTTTTGACAAATTATTATACCAATCATACACATCTCTAATTGTTTATGGAAATAAGTGAGAAAGGATATCTTTGTGATAAATTATCACTCTAAAACATATATCCTTGAAAATGTGAATATGATCCTCTACATCTCAATGTAGAATATACTTTGGATGTAATTTATTTAGATTTTTAGGAAGATCATGGTATATAAAAAAATGAATTGAATGGGATAATTTTCATTTTCAAAAAATGTAGGCATTGGTGTTACAAAATGAACAATAGGATTTGAATCTCTTTGAATAGATCCTATGGAATTTTATCTCTAACTACTTTGATCTCTTCTACTATCTCTTAATTAAAGAAATTCAGCTCTAGAGTCACTGGATCTTGACCTAGTGAAATCTTTTCTAGAGTCTAGTTTGTAAAAATATGCCCACCTTCTAGTGCTACTTCTATTGGCAAGTTTTACACTCATGTAAAACTCAAGTAAAATTCACAATGAACTCTATCTCTCTTGAAGATAATTTTACTTTCCCAAGGCTTTTCTTATCAATTATTGACTCATAGGATAATTCAACCTATGGATAATATTAAACAAAGGGGACTTATGTGATATGATTATTAAGAACGAGAATAATTTATAAAACATAGACAAATACTTAACAAAGTTTCATCTAGAACACAAGGATCAAATATTATTCTGAAGGATTTTATAAAATGATCAGTACCTTTGATTAATTGTTCAAAAAAAATTAAGAAAATAAAAAGGAAAGAGAGAGAAGAAACATGTAGAAGCTTAAATTCTCATAAAATTTGCATGAATATACTCTAGAATCATATAAGGACATTGTAACCAATTTATGTTTCACCAGAATTACTTACAATTACACATAAATGGTACAATCTTCAAATGAATTTTTCAAATTAAGAAAGATATCACAATATACCCAAACAATGGTGCAATATTTTGTTATTTCTCAATATTAAAAAGTAAAATGTGCAATTCATTTGAAATTTACTAAGTATATGACTCGACGGAACAATTACTACATAAATGATAACCCAATCATTGTAAATCCAAAACATTAAAAAAAACACGAATATATTTTCACAATTATATTAATTAATAAGATAATATTTTAAAAATAATTTACTTATAAACTATGCTAATAACTTCATGACAATTATATTTATTTGAAATTCTCATAATATATTAATTAAAATAAAAGTGTATAAAAATGGCGCTGATTATGGTATCTTGGTCCCCACGTAGACCACAACTTAGAGGATGTATATGCTCTTCTCACTATTATCAAAATTGAGAATTATTTAGGACCAGATAAAATCATTGTAATATTCACGGAAGATACTAACGACTTTATTGGAGATTCTTTTCTAACATGTCGGCATGGTTGACTTAAACTAAATGCGATTGAGATGAGGGAATACTCGCTAAGGTCAACCCCTCGAGAATCTTCCTTTTATATTTTATATAAGATGATTCCTCATTGCTTAAAAGCAGCTTTTGGTATTTTACAATTTGCATAAGGACGTTTTCCATGAGCATGATGGGGTACACTCATCTTGCCCCAAGCTTTTCAAGCATTCGTTTATTCTTTGTAAAAGAGTTGTAGATTTTTTAAATGCCTTTTTATTTATGGAAGTGATTATGTATGTTTTTGTTTTTTTTTTCAATATTGTTTTGTAGTTGTCAAATTTTTATTACAAAATTAAAAGAGATGCTAAAAAAGTAATGTGGAGTTCAAAACTCATGGAATCAATGTTCAATTTAGTCGATAACTATTGTAAAATATCACAAAAGATTTATTTTTAAAGTCAGCAATGTTATGATGCAAGATTAACATTTGTTTGCTTTTGGAAAAATATATACATAATTTCTTATTGTACTACATAAAAAACCTTGAAATTGTTTGTTGTGGCTTTCATAAGCTTATTTGATCTTGGATTTAATTCTAAACATTGTTCTCTTGTATATTCTTTCAACTTTTTTTTTAGACTACAGGAATCGGGTAGCCCCCCTATAAACTACAGTGCACCCGGTAAACTTTTTTCATGCACCGGTGCTGCTGGCGCAACACACCCTCTTGTACCATAGGGATGGGGGGGAGACTAAACCTCCTGACCTCTTGCCTACAACATATTCTTTTACCTATTATTAATAGATGTAATTTTTGAATTTAAAAAAGTGGTTTATGATATGTGGGATCTTTCTAACTTTAAATGTAAAACTTGAGAATAACTAAAGAATCAATTCCACCTTTATTAGTATGGAAAACAATTGGTATTTGGCATTCAATAGTTGGACCCTACTTCCCTTATCATCTTGCTTTCTATGTTTTATCATTATAGCTTTATGAAGGATCAAATTTGGTCTAATGACTACAATATGAAATTCTTTTGCCTCAAAACTATTTACAAACTTTTTTTTATCCTTTCTTATAGACCACTATTTTAATATCAAGTGGATGTGCAAGTTCTTTAGGTCCAAATCGAATAAACTAAGTTAGCATATTCAACAATCCCAAGCTATCTATTCTTCTAGAACAATTTTGATACAAATGGATATGTAAGTTCTTTAGGTCCACATAGAATAAATTAGGTTAGCATATTTGGTATTCTAAAGCTGATTTATCAATTCTTCTAGACCACTATTTTAATACTAAATGGATGTGCAAGTTCATTAGGTCCACATAGAATAAACTAAGGTAGCATATTTGGAAGTTCAAAGCTAATTTATCTATTCTTCTAGAGGACTATTCTATTATCAAATGGATGTGCAAGTTCTTTAGGTCCACATAGAATGAAGTAAGAATCATATTTGAATTTATCTATTCTTCTAGGCAACTATTTTAATATCAAATAGATGTGCAATTTCTTTACGTTCACATAGAATAAACTTAGATAGCATATTTGGTAGTCCAAAGCTAATTCACAATCACAACTCATATCTTAGAAGCTCCTTCTAGACACCTAAATTTGTCCGAGTATAATATTGACTAAATGATTAAATTATTTAATGAATCTAGCTCACCTAATGTATCCCGCACTTAATTTAAAAATAACTTTATTGTTTAATTTTCCCCTTTCCACCTCGCATGATTTTAAAATAATGAAATAATTTTATTATTTAATTAGGTTGTTTCTTATCCATCATTTTTAAAGATAAATGCGCCACTAATTTCATCTCCCTCCCAAAGTGTTATGAGTGTAACAAAATAATGTTTTTAGTAAATACAATCTTATCCTTTCATTTTAAATAAACTTATTCACAACCCTTTATCATCTTTTCAATTCTAGTAAGATCATCCCATTCATTCTCCACCATTTATCTTCTAATATCATATGATCTATTGTTTATCTTCCCTCCTACAAAGTCTATAAATAAGAGCTACAATTTCTCATTTTGATCATCTAATCTTATGCTAAACATGTGTTGTCAAAATGTCATTTTTCTTAGGAATGGGAATCCACATATCACTATCACATTTTAATAATTGGAGAAAATATAATTGATAATGAAGGAGTTTATGGGTAGCCATTCATTTATTTGTATAATTATTATACTCCATTTCCATGCTCTTCTTGAGTTTTGCATTAGTTTAGAGTAGCAAAATTTGTTTTAATTTTTTTTGCTAGTTTTCTTTCTAAATTATTACTTAAATTTCTATGACTCCACTGGGGATGTTTCTAAAATTCTATTTTTACCATTTTAATTCCTGCATAATTCAACTCGTTTATATTTAAATCTCCATTCTATTTGACTATGTGTTGTTTTAAGTTTTCGATCTTGAAGTCATTTGGCATAAATCCTTGGTATGTTGTGATTAGTTTGCTATTTAATAAAAAATGACTTCTTATATAAATAGTAGTTAGATTATAATTTATGGCTTGATAGAAAATAATTTCTCTAATATATATTGTAATGAAATAACTTGCACATAATATAATAGGGAATATGTTGCAAATACTACATTATAATAACCACTTTGAGGGTCGTACCTCCAATAGTCTTCAATAAGAACACAATGCTTCACATGATGATAACAACTAGCCACTAAGTCCTATATATACCTAATCATGCCTTGGCTACCACTAAGGTTGACTTGGATACTTAACCATAATCCCTAGGATGACCTAAATACCTATGCATAATTATAATAATGATTATGTAACTTGTTAAATATTCATGGAAGCCACAATTTGACTACTCATAACCCAATACACATGATAGTGTTAGGTTTATAGCAATAAATTTCCACACATAGCTACTACAAAAGGTATTTACATAGTTGTAGTCACACTAGTAGAAAAGGGGAGTTAAACTTGCAACAACTAGTCAAATACGTGTAGTAAATAAAAGGTGAATTTTAACTCACTTGCAACAACTAGAAAGGCCTTGATATAGAGTGGAGTTACTCATAGTAACTATGACTTATCATGATGAGAGGTTCATCACTTGCAACAACTAAGGATTAATATTTAAGTACACCTACAATGTTCAACTATATCATTTAGTTACCTAGAGTAAGGTAACATTTAAGGAAATTTAGTAGGTAATTATCAAAGTTGTAGTCTGATTTATAGCAAAGGAGCACCATGGATAGTGTTCAAATGGTGGGTTTAGAGGACAAAAGGACAATATAAGAGGTTAGTGTAATATTGGATAATTGTCTAGAGCTTTTTGATGGTGTTGGATAGTCATAATAGGAATAAAAAGAGGTCATAAAGGTGAAAATAAAGTGGTAGAGTTAATCTGGTTGCTAACTTGTTTGAGAGATAAACTATAGATGAAGTTCATTTGTGTTTTAGAAGGGCCTAGAAAGGTTTCACAAAGTGTTATTGATTACACAAGTGCATGAGAAGGTCAACAAGGATAGTTGATAGCTATTAAAGTATATGATGGGATTTTAGAAGAGATAAAAGGGCTATACAATTATAAAAGAAGTATTAAAAATAATAAGAAGGCTACACTTGCATAGAGGACATCATCAAGGAACTAAATAATTGCAAGATGTTCATGGGCACAAATTTAAGATGAAAACCTAAATTATGAGCAAGAATAAGAGACTTAAAATATAAAAAAGTTTTCAAAAGAAGGGTGTGAAGAATATTTTAGGTGATGCATTATCCTATAAAATGGAGAGGGAGTTATAAAAATAGAAAGGTGAGGAACAATGTGGATAACGTGTGAACTAGAAGAATATATATATTAGGAATTGAACCAAAGGTTGTATGCACTACAAATAAGGAAAAATAAAGGAAATAGACAACACTTTTGAGATATAAAAACTATGAGGAAGAAGGTTCTATAGAATAAGAGGTAGAGAACATTTAAGGAAAGAATTGTAAGAGAAAACCAAAAACAAAGTCTCGTGGAAGATGACCATTAATAGGTAGAGAAGAAATAGGTATGATTTGGTAAAGATAAGTACATAGGATATGTGTAGGTTGTGTAAAAGTAGAGACACAACAAGGTGTATGTATGTTGTGAGGATGAGACTAGGTCTATTAGAAGAGAGGTAACAACATAAGGAGGGAACAAAGGTTATTTGGAAGGTTAAGAGGTATTGGTAATGAAATATAATACATAAGAAGAAGATAAAAATTAAATAGAGTGAGGGTAGAGTGTAAATGTGTAAATAAGGAATTTCTAGATCCCCACCCATTTGAGGAATATCAATATAAATTCAATGCAAACATATTATGATTTATATAATAAGAAATCAGAGTCATTTTATTTTCTACTCAATGTGTCACTCGTATAATTCATGTGTGCACATGAGTGAGAAGGGTTATAATATTTTATGTTTTTATTTCTTGTGTGTAGGATCCTAATTAAAAGTTATCCTAGAACCAAAGAGTATTCTTAGTGAGTAGTTGTTTATAAGTTTGGGTTGTTATATGTGGTGATAGTCTTAAATATTAGGCCAAATTTAGGCTATGTATTTTTTAGGGTAACCTACAATAAAATGGAAACAAGATTTTATAAATTTACATTGTTTTCTATTCTTCCTTTTTGGAACACTGTTATGTTGTGATGTGTATCTAGTGGTCAATTATTTCTTCATTCCATATGTCTTGCAAAAGAATAGAACATTATTTGACATATATTATCCTCCTTTATCTATTACTAACACTTTTATGATATAATTTTTTTTTCAACCATGGATTTAAACTATTTGAATATACCAAAAATTTATAATCTATACTTAAATTTAAAATACATGTATTTCTATTGAAATCTTCAATAAATGTCAAGATATATAGAATATTGCTAATATAAGGAGTTTGCACCCTTTCACATATATTGGAATGAGAAATATCAAGAGGAACCTTAGCTTGATATGACTTTCCAACAAAAAATATTCTTTATGTTGCTTCCTTACAATACAAGTTTTACAAGTTATACATGATTGTTGTATTGAATGGAAAACCATTTACCATAGTATTATTGTGCAACAAATTCAAACCACTAAAAATTAAGTGTCAAAACCTCAAATGGAAAATACAAGGCTGGTATTTTGTGTCAAAAATCATTAAAATAAACTTCCTTTAATTGACTATTTGGTCTACTCAATTCACTCGGGCTTAAGCATAGATCCACTCATCAATCTAGTTCACTTCATTCATTCATGCAATAAATTAACTATTCCGTACAAATAACTCTCCCTAATTCTCTCATGCACTCAATTAACTCCTTCATATAGGAAAATAACTCATCAATTTGCTTTATCATCTCTCTAGTTAGTTTGAGTTGATAGAATAATTATCATTTTAATTAAAAAGAAAAATGTTGTGCAACTCTTCCATGCTTTCCATCTCACCTCATTAGCTCCCCTAATTATGGATTAGATTTGAGATCTTAGATTGAATATTATTCATTTATCTGATTATCTTTAAAGTCTATAAATCAAACATGATCCTTATTATTTCACAAGAATTCATTTTTACATCCATATTCTATGAGTTTGTTATCTAAAGAATACTATTGTTATGTTGCAAAATGAGTGGAGCTTCACATTGTGCTCAATATGAGATTTGTATATGTAGGATTTGAGTGTTTTGATTGTTTGATTTTGATTCTTATTGGTTTACTCTATTTGCATGCGTTCATCTAGTATAGGATTTTCCCACAACATTAGGGGCAATTGTTTAGATTTATTGGAAAAATATACACTCGTATCAAAGTTATAATGTCAATATAATTGTTATGTTTGTTGGTGATCTTTACAGAGTATGGGGTTTCAAATTTTTTTGATCAATTTCCAAAGGATTTCTTTGCAAGACCAAATTATCTTAAAACACCATAGTGAAATATGTTTATTGAGGTTGGTAGAGGCAAAATCAAGAACATTGTTCAATTGCGATAACTAGGTAAACAAACACAACTTGAAAGTAACCAACATTGATTGAATAACGAAGATTATTTAGGCATGGTTGGCTATCCCTTAGATAGAAAATATTTTCATATGAGTACATTGATGGTTCTACATAAAAAACAAGAGCTTTTTCTTTTCCCTTGGGCAAAGAAACTATATTGTTGGAGCCATTAGGCACAACAATAAGAAATGAAGAGATTTTAAACTTAGTTGATACAAATCAATCCAAGTTAGAAAGGCATTCTTAAAACCAATTAAAGGTTTAGCCAGAATTAAACCAAGGTAATCTCAATAGAGCAAAGACAAACAAAAAAAACAACTAAAACAAATAGTCTAAAAAATAATTAAACACAACATGATAGCGAAAAAAAGTTGAACTTAGCTTAAAACAACTAAGCTCAATTTATTTATTTATTATTTATACAATATTCTCAAGTATCACTAACATTAATTTTAGCTTTTAAAATATTTTCTAATATTGACTAGACAAAGTCCCATATAGCAAAAGATTTTTAATACCTTTTATAGAGTATTTATATCATCCACGAGTTCATTTTGCTATCCAATATGGAAGCATGGACCTATACTAATATCTTTTCAGTTGAGAGGGGCATTCATTCCACCAAAGTCTCTTATAGGACGATCTCAACCTCATTTCTTAGATGATATTTTGGAAGCTTGAATATTGGTGGATAATGCAATCAACGAACATACCATCAACTTCACCAATTAAACTACAACTCTTTATATGAAAATTTCTTGAATAATAATATAAGATAAACTGGTGGAATGTGAGTTTGGTCGGTATCCTTTTTGAAAAGTTACCTTCGGAGAGAACATTCGAGGAAATTGAAAGCTCTTGCAACGTGTCAGCCATACACATCGTACAGTGTACACAGCTTTCAATAATCGCTTCCGATATTTGACTTCATGTGGCCATTGTTGAGTTTCCCTGCTTATTAGTTTGGGAGAAAATTCATTATTAACTGTTTGACCTTTTATAAAAAGGAGGATTCTTCCCGTTGACTTCAGAGAGGAATAAGAAAAAATTGGATGACGGTGACGTTTCTTTGAGAAATGGCCTATATATAACCCCCCAACCCTTCCTCTTACTTGCATATCACAAGACTTCTCATTCCATCGAATCTCATGGACCGCACTCAAGAGTCAACTGAATCTCTGAGGTTCTCTTGCTTTACCTTCTCAATATATATATATATATTTTTAATTGGATTTTGTTTCTGAAATCAGTTGTGGATTCAACATACACAGTTAATTTCCTCTATGAAATGATTTATGCATTCAAATTTATTATATGTTGATTAATCTGGCGTGGTATTGTTTAGAGATTAATGCTTGTCTGAAGCCAACATCGATTAGACAGTCTTTTCTAGGAAATCAGTAAACAGTTCGTAGTTTAGTTGAGCGACAGTGAATTAAACTATTTGACCTATGATTAAAAATCAAGGTTTTATTGGCTGTCAGTATTATTTTTTTTCTGTTTTCTCCTTTTTCTATTATTTATATGGCTTTCAAGCAGATAAATATATCAGATAGCTTTTCTAAACATGACTGAACTTATTACAAAGCTAAATTTCTATATTAAGATCTGGCTTAAAGTGAGTTTCTTTGTAATTTGCAGGCATAAATGTGCAGCATGCTTCAGACAATTTAACAAAGTGGAGCATCTAATTGAGCACATGAAAACTTATTATCACTCTCCACATGAACCAATTTGCGATATTTGCAAAAAGCATTGCAGGTTCTACGATTCACTAAGGGAACATTTGATTGGTATTTTTCCTTTTATGTTCTCCTTATCATGATTTTTTTTTTTTTTTTATTATTATTAGTAACTGTGAAGAAGAACCACATGGATAAAAGCTAGAATCCTTGAATGTGGGGTTTACAAAGTACATCTGCGTAATGTCAAAAGATTTAGGTCTTCCTAATTCAGTAGCATATATTGTATATCCACTAATTCTAATTTATAATTGATCTTTTTTAGGTCCATTACCCAAAGCTGAGTGTGCTAAACAATTCAGTGAAAGGGGATGCACCCTCTGTCTCAAAATTTTCCCCAGTGCACAACAACTCACTTATCACAGAGCAACCTGCCAATCCCTACCACCATTGCCTCCGGTAAGTTCCAGCTCTGTTATTAAATTTCAATGTTTATCAACTAATTTCTTAAAAAAACAGTGGCCAAAAATATATAACCCTCTTTGTTTTTCGTTTCTAATTGAAGAATACCCTAATTTCTGCTGATCAATCATTTTTCCCTAATATTTTGATCCATACAGATTGATGGATTACGGCTATCCTCGGTGAATAAGAGAATCCAAGCAGAAAAGGAGCAGATTCATGGTGAAAGTTCCATTAAGAGCAATATTTCTGCCATCGCAATGGTTTGTGAGATAGTGGGTGGTGGTCAGGATGGGTCTCTAGACCTTTGTGCACGAGTCTGCTTGGTGGATGAGGAAGAAAAGGTGGTCTTCCATTGTTATGTCAAGCCTCCAATTCCAATCACAGATTACAGGTAATAAAATGTTTCCAACTTACTCATTTTGTTGTAGCTTTCCATAATTACTATATGAATTTATCATTTATATGGGTGGATAATTCGTAGATATGAAGTCACTGGCATCAAACCAGAACATCTTATGGATGCCATGCCACTCAAGCAAGTGCAAGAAAAAATTCAGGAAATTTTATATAATGGAGAAGCAATTTGGCGAATTCGTTTGAAAGGGGGAAAAGCCAAGGTTCTTGTAGGACATGGCTTGGATCGTGACTTGCAATGCTTAGCAATGGAATACCCTACCCATCTTATTAGGTATGTATAGTAGACTTAGATTACCTTATGCTTTCATCAGATTTATATGAATATCGCAATTTATATGTGCATCGTTTCTCAGGGACACCTCGAAGTACATTCCACTACTAAAGAGTAGCAAAGCCAGCAACTCACTCAAGTATCTCACTCAATTATTTCTAGGGTAATTTCTTCTGCACCTTATTTATTGGTTATGTGAAACAAAAAATATATTAAGCTAAATTGATTTTGAACGCGGTCTACAGCACATATCAAAGTCTTTTAACGTTGGCTAGAAAAATGTTCTCATTATGATGTTTTACTAGTTTCACAGAATAGTTTTGATTTAAGATTTTATGCACTTAGATTAAATTGATTAAAAATATCTCCATAATTGTGTCTAATATTATTATATATTGATTATCCTGAATATATTTTTTTCATTTAAGTTATATAGTCTACATATACTTTATTCCAAGGCACAGTATTACGAAGGAAAATAGTTTGTGTAAATCAATTATTAACTCTACAGTCCTAATAAGACCTGTCACTGGTATTATGGGGCTAAATATATTATTAGAACAGCAAATTCTCTTTTGAGTTTTATTTTAGAGGGTTCTCAATAAAGTTATCACTGAATCAGGTATATATGTCAATACTGAGTGATGAATACATTTAACAAAAGAATAAAATCCATTTGTATGTTTTGGCAGGTATAAGATTCAGAATGGCATTCATGACCCATATGAGGATTGTGTTTCAGCAATGCGTATTTACAAGAAAATGCGAAATCAGAACCATTCGCTGTCTGCTTCCTTTGGTGCAGGTGAATTTCTTCCTGAGAATGTGGTGTATGCAAGAATGAAACAGAAAGATCTGGAAAAAATGAGCCCAGAAGCTCTGCTTCATATTTCACAGTCCGATTTCTACTGTTGGTGCATGGATTCCACTTCGCGAGCAACTTAATGTGAGAAGCCACTTGAATCGCTTTAGCCAGGCTTTCATAGCAGGGAGTCAGATGTATTGGCTATCTAAAAACCATCACTTTTGTGCCTCAAATAGATCGCAGTGCTGAATAGAAAATCTATGATTTAGATAATTTTAAAGTAGCAATATAATTGAGTCAATTTGCTTTGTTACGCTATCTTAAAAATGAAAATTCCAAAAGCTAAACTTACTTACAGTTCATAGAAACAAAACAACTTAAAAATTTTGTGTTCAAAACAGAAAAATCTTTAAAGACAAATAGGTTGCAGAACAGCATACATTACACGATTAAATAGCATGAAAATTTTATGGAATTCGCAGCCTCCTAAGATTAAAAAGTTCACACCATAAAAAAATAATGAAAAAAACTAGTAATATCATTATTCTTTACATACATTAGCATGCAGTAAAGATCGATGGAGATTTATTTAAAAAACACATGCAAACTGAAACTAAAAGAAAAATAGAAACTATACACAGTAAAAAGGCATGCCGAAATGTACACACATCAATTATCAACATACTCCCCCTTGATGTTGAGAGGGCTCACAATCAAATTCCTTTAACATACCTTTTACATAATTTATTTGACAAATGAAAATTCCATCCCTAGTTTGATAAACCTTCATTTCTAGAAAAAATTACATGAGACTTAAATATTTCATTTTAAACTCATTATAGAAAATTTGAATTCACCATTCATCTTAGAATTTTTACCCATATATAATAAGTCATCAATATATAAATTGATAATAAGAATATCATTACCATCTTGATTTAGTAAAGGGTAGGTTCACTCTTACTTCCCTTGAAACCATTTTCCCAAAAATAGATCCATCAATCCTACCATACCAAGGTCTTAGTACTTTATTTAGGCCATACAAAGCCCTCTTCAACATGTAGACTTGATGTTCTTTTCTGTGCACTACAAAACCTTGTGGTTGTTTCACATAGATTTCCTCTTTTAAGTACCCGTTCAAGAAGACACTTTTCATATATATGTGATGAATGATCTATTTATTTTGTTTTTCCAATTAAATCAACATTCTAATAGTCTCTTTTTAGGGATATAGACAATTTTTGTTAGAGTAATAAGTTATTATGCTTAATTAATTATATCATACTAGTTAATTAATTAAGTCACTTATTCCTTTAGTTGCTTAAGCTAAACTTAGGCACATTAATAATTGATCAATTATTAAGTGTGCACACTAGGGTTTCATTTAGGGTTTCTTGATCTCCTTCATAAGGATTGATCTCTTTGTAATAATTGACTCTCAATAATGCATTTTTACTTTGAGGTTTACAGAACATTTTCTTTGGTTCTACATGTCTTTTGCATGTGACAGGTGATTGCATGTAGGTGATCTTGGTTTCTAACATGGTATCAGAGCTCTAGACCTGCAGCTGCCTGTTCATGATCTGAAGATATGGCCTTTCAGTGAGTTTCTAATGCAAGGGTTTCCACAGGCATCTTTTTTGCAAGATTTGGGGGTAGCCAATTTTTTGGGACACTTTGGGCTCAAATGGACACCGCTATCACGTTCGCAGTGACCAAAAACCCTAAGAACATCTGTCGTTTCGTCGATTTTGAAGCATTTGATCTGGAAGGCAAAAAAAAATTTCCTAGGGGGTCGTATGGCCTCCCCAGCATGCAGTTTGAGGTGAGAAATTTTAAAAAAAATTTAAAAAATTGAACTTTTTTTACAAAATCCAGTGCCTCCCGTTCCAAAAATCTCTGCCATCGCTGCACCACTCGGCAGCCACCAGGAGCAGGCCACCGGGCGGCGCGCAGCTCATCCGCCACCGGCTCCCACCAGCCCCCGCGGGCTCCAGCTCTACCGGCCGAGGTCCTATGGGGGACGGGGAGCTCCGCGCCCGGCCCCCGGCCAACTCCGGCACCAGCCCCTGGTCATATCAGCAACCAGGGGCTTTGTCAATTTTTTTTGCAGGGGGGGCCAAATTTTTGCGGCGACGACCAGATGGCCGTCAAATTTAGGCTTGTGAACCGCTGACGTACCACTGCAGAGATGTCGGCTTTGACCAACCTCGGGCCATCGCTGTTTTTCACCGGGCTCCCCAAAAATCCTCCCGCCGGCAGCCTCCTCATACCGCCGATTTGTTTCACCACCGACATTGCTCCACTGGTCATTGATCTCCCACCGGCCGCCGATATCATCCTCACCGGCATCCACGTCTGCCCCTATTTCATTAGGCCCCGGTCATATCGCCCACCTTGGGGGGGCTCCCTAGTCGGTGGCGCCAGGAGCGGCGCCACCTCTGCTCAGCCCGCCTGCCACCCGCCTAGTGGTGGGTTCTTTTTTTTCTTTTTTGGAGACTACGATCACATGGAGGATCAGCCGCCAGCACCCAGGGGCTGGAATTTTGCACCTAGTTAGCCTGCAAGTACCCTGATTTGCCTCCAGATAGCTTTTTTTCATTTCATCATAACTTTTGATCTCAGAGGCATTTTTTTTTTAAACGAGATATTGCCAGAAAGCTGGCAAGCCTAATTTTCTGATGGTGCAGTTTGTTCTTAGAAATTTTGCTGTTTGATGGGATATTTTTCCAGTTGAAGTCAGATGTTCAGATTTCGCTTCGGAGGGCATATCTTTTGACTCAGTGATCCTTTTTTCGTCATTTTTGCGGCATTGGAAAGCTGATTCAGTCCTCTACACAGATCTGAGGTCTATTTTATTTTTCTATTTATGCATGTTTAATATGCTCTCCTTTTACAATCGTCAGGTTATTGTAATAAATGAATTATGATAAAGTTCCATTCAGGGGGGTTTCTTACATAATAAATCCGATTAGAGTGTGCATGCACTTTGATCTCCATATTCATATATTGATGGCAATTCGCATGAGATATCTGGTTTCTTAGTTTCTTTTGGCCATATTTTTTGCTATTACTTGACACATGTCAGATTCATCGGTTCACACTTCAGTTCAGAAATTATGTTTCTTGATCCTCATTGGTTCAGATTCTTCTCAGTTTGAGGGCCATGTTTTTATGGTTATTGTTCCAAAGTCTATTTTTGGTACTCCTTCCCATGAAGAGTTTCAGTCACAGTTTGGCATCGGCATCGAGATTCACGGTTTCCAGATTCTATCATCATCTCATCTAATGTTGCTTCATAGATTCCAGGGTTGTTCCAGTTTGTGAGTTTTTAAGTGTTATGTGGCATCGGGTTTGTTGTCACATTATCATGATTCCGGTTTTGGTTTCAATTGTAGAAAAAGGTATCTTTTCTTGCTTGCCAGATTCAGGTTCCAATGTTACTCCACAGTGTTCTTCCAGTGCTTCTCTGCAACAGTCATCTCATTGTAGGGGGGTTTTGTCCCACTAGGTTTTCCTTCTCTATTTTATTATTGCATTTGTACTTGGGTACCTAATCAGGCCTTGTTGTTGGGACCCATTCATGCTTTCTTGCATTCATCTTAGTTTTAGGTGCATGCTTTATTTGTTTCTCCCTAAGTTGCACTTATGGGGGGGTGTTGGTGTAATTAATATTTAATTACACATTTGCATAAATTTACTTAGGCTTTATTTAATTCCTAAGTTATAGGTTTCATCTTTATCTTTTGAGCTATTCTGTTGCTCAAGATAAGATTAGGGTTATGCATCTTTTCTTTAATAAAGCAAATCATTATCTTGTAATTATTGAAATTCTCGAATAATATTAATGTTGCACATATTTTTGAAATAGCTTAGTGACTTAATTAATTAACCAGTATGATATAATTAATTAAGCATAATAACTTATTACTCTAACACCCCCCCTTAAGATGAACTTAGGAAGAAGCTAAAATAATAGAATAATATGCATGAAAGAAAAGATGGGTCCCGACAACTAGGCCTGATCAGACACCCATTTACAAATGCAAGAATGAGGTAGAGAAGGAAAAACCCAGTGGGACAAAACCACCCTACAATGAGATGACTACTGCAAAGAAGCACTGGAAGAACACTGTGGAGTAACACCAGAACATGATACTAGCAAGCAGGAAAGATTCTTTTGTTTACTACTAAAACCAGATGAGAGTCACTGATTGACTCAAAGAATCATGATAAAGTAACAGCAGACCCGATGCCACAGAACACTAGAAAACTCACAAACTGGAATAACCCTGGAATCTATGAAGCAACAATTGATTATTGGATGATGTATTATTGAAAACAAAGTGCAAAGATGCAAGATGCACCCTCCCAACTGTCAAAACATCCAAGTAATCTCCAAACAACCCATTGGGCCAAATCTGGACTAAGTGATCAACCTGGGATAGATATAGAAAAAGTGCATGGACAACAACATAGAGCTCCTCAATACCTTTCCAACGCCGCAAAGATAGCAAAAATTGGACATCGTGGAAAAAAGTTATGAGCTCAAAAGCATAAAATAAACATCTGACTTCAAATAGAAATAAATGTAGTAAAACAAAAAAACACTATAAAATAAATAGTACAACTCGAAAGTGCTCAGAACTAGCTTTCCGGCGATATCTCGTTTGCCAATTTCGATACCATATGCCTAAGTTATGACCAAAAGAGAAAAAATTGCTCGTTTAGGACAAATTAGGGCTAGGTGGGGCAAAGAGGGTCGTACTGTCGCTGACGTCAATGGTTCACGAGCCTAAATTTGACGGCCATCTAGCCGTTGCCGCAAAAATTTGGCCCCCCCTGTAAAAAAAATTGACAGAGCCCCTGGTTGCTGATATGACCGGGGGCTGGGTGCCGGAGTTGACCGGGGGCCAGGTGTGGAGCTCTCGGTCCCCCATAGGACCTTGGCCGGTGGAGCTGGAGCCCGTGGGGGCTGGTGGGAGCTGGTGGCAGATGAGCTGCATGCCGCTCGGTGGCTACCGGGTGGTGTGGTGGTGGCAGAGATTTTTTGAACGGGAGGCACCGAATTTTGCAAGAAAATTTCAATTTTTTTAATTTTTTTGAAATTTCTCGCCTCGAACTGCGTGTTGGGGAGGCCATACGACCCCCCAAGAATTTTTTTCCTTCTAGATCAACTGCTCCAAAATCGACGAAAAAACAGGCGTTCTTAGGGTTTTTGGCCGCTGCGAATGCAATGGCGGTGTCCATTTGAGCCCAAAGTGTCCCAAAAATTTGGCTACCCCCAGATCTTGCAAAAAAGATGTCTGTGGACCCTTGCATTAGAAACTCACTAAAAGGCCATATCTTCATATCACGAACAGGTAGCTACAGGTCTAGAACTCTGATACCATTTTGTCCCATTGGGTTTTTCCTTCTCTACCTCATTCTTGCATTTGTAAATGGTTGTGTGATCAGGCCTAGTTGTCGGGACCCATCTTTGCTTTCATGCATCTTATTCTAGTGTTTTAGCTTCTTCCTAAGTTCATCTTAAAGGGGGGTGTTAGAGTAATAAGTTATTATGCTTAATTAATTATATCATACTAGTTAATTAATTAAGTCAGTTATTCATTTAGTTGCTTAAGCTAAACTTAGGCACATTAATAATTGATTAATTATTAAGTGTGCACACTAGGGTTTCATTTAGGGTTTCCCTTTTAGGGTTTCTTGATCTCCTTTATAAGGATTGATCTCTTTGTAATAATTGATTCTCAATAATGCATTTTTACTTTGAGGTTTACATAACATCTTCTTTTGTTCTACATGTCTTTTGCATGTGATAGGTGATTGCATGCAGGTGATCTTGTTTTCTAACAATTTTATTGGAGATGGTAGAGCTCCAAACCTGAAACACTCCTAATAGGCATTTTTCAAAATTTTGTTCCATAGATGCACCATGCCAAGGGTTTGCAGATGGAAGAGCTTGGAAGAAGTCTGCATACTAGCTAGAGAAGGATCAACATCCAAGACAGTTCAAGGCCACAAGCTATGTAAGCCCTTCTCCAAGGATATGGAATAGTGGAAAGGGTTTTGCAAGTTGGAAAAATCCTATATCATATCATCAACAATCAGGTCAGTAAAAAAGTTGAGGGCTAACAAGCACTCTCTCAAAGGCATTGGAAGGTGGTAAGGGCTATACAACCTTTCCTAACAATATATCCATCCCAAAATAAAGTCCATAAAGTGCCCCCTTTAACCCTCCTTTGCCAAGGACATCACAGTTTCATAAAACCATTAGGAAACTTGCTAAGCAACATAATAAGGAGAACCCAAGGCCCAAATTTCAACAAAAAGGCACAAATCCAAGACATCAGCTACAACAAAAGGTTGTGAACCCATTAGGTAAGAAACACATGAGGGATCAAGAAAGCAACAAAAGTCCAAGAGGCATCATCCAGGTGACATTCTCGAAAGAGCATCTCATCTCTCAAATCAAGGAGCTTCTTGAAAAGCTATCAAGTTCGTAAGTTTTGAAATCTTAACCCTTCTAAAAATGTTTTGAATAAATGAGCTTGTGACCATTGAGTGGGAGTTAATGAGCTTCACTATATAGAAAAGGGAAAAGTATTTTTAATTGCTATTTTTTCCTCGAAGAAAATAAGGGATGTAGTCTTATGGAAATAACTCAAATGGTGCTTCAGGAGGCTTTGCAACTTTCTAGAATAGTCACATAATCAAAGGGGATCCGATCTTGGAGGTACGAACCATATTGCTACTAGATTTACCCATATTAGGGATAATCTCAACTAGATTCAATCAAATATCTATGCTCCGAATGGAAATGGTTTTAGAAAATCTTTCTGGTTGGAGTTGGCTGCCTTCTGGAGGATTTTTATTAGTGAGTCCTAAGTAGTCATGGGAGACTTTAATACTCCCTTACTGAATGAAGAAAAATTTGGAGGATCCCAGATCAATGCTGAAAGTAAGGAGGATCTTCAGAACTTTATTAACAGTCAGGCGTTGATTGATCTAGACTTGTAGGGAGTCTCTTACACCTAGTCGAATCGTAAAAAGGGTATGGATCTAATCCAGCTTAGATTACATAGTTCTTTAATCTCTGATCAATGGTTCTTAAACTATTATTGTTCTCTTAAAGCCCTTTCTAGGATTGGTTTTGACCATTTCCCCATAAGTTTTGTTGTGGATC
>VDFB02072297.1:0-12084 GCA_007258455.2 Sequoia sempervirens
TTAGATAAGGTCAAAGTGACCATTTCAAATGCTTTCAAATCACTTTAAGTCAGTTCTAGGCTTGGGTGTTAAGTTTTGTGTTTTCTTGCAAAATGTTGCAAAAATGCAAAATTGAAAAAAATGTAAAAAATGCACAAAGTGGAAATTAAAGAGTCATGTATTCAAAAAACCAATTAGAACCATTACTTCAAGTTGGTTAGTGTTTAAAAAAGGTTGGCAAGCTCGTGGAAGAAGGGAGGAGGATTGTATTTGAAGAAAATCAATAAGGAAACCTTGTTTTCACATTGAGATTTTGTATTTTATTGGTAATTATGTGTTTCATACCACTGTACAGCCCCATACAAGTGGTTTATGATCTAAAAGCTATTTGAATTGTTAAAGGCATGAGGTAACATCAATCTATATTTTTTTATTGAATTTTATTAAGTTTTATGATTCTTATGGTCATTTTGGTGTTAATAGGTTTGTAACCCTGTTTTGGGGTTTTGAACACAAAAAAATGCATTTATGATCATTTCCTCTAGTGGATATCTCTAAAACTAGGGAAATGAAGGCTTTCAGGTAGATTTCAATGTTAAGTATTAAGAGCAGGAAGGCTATTTGGTAGGGGTTTGTTTGTTGTCCTAATTGGAAAATGCATGAATCTTGGTTTAAAGATGATGGCTACAAGTGGGGTTTTGATGAAACCAAAGTGTTTAAGGATGGGAATTCGTTTATTTAGCATATGCAGATCTAGGGTGAGATTTTTGAAGAGTTGATAAGGTGAGAGAAGATGTGGAGTGTGGTGAACCAATAAACCCTCATCCTTTCAAGCTTGGAGCAACCTAAAACAAGGGTTTTGTCATTTGGTGGATTTGTGTTCATTTTTCCTTATAAAAGTTGGTGTTTTTGTAGTTTTGAAACCTATTGAAAAGGTTGGAATAGGAATTTGGAGTTGGGAAAGCAATTGGGTTGGAGTCCCTTTATGAAATAGGCCTAATTGAGCCAAGGAGGACAACGTAGGAGCCTTAATTCAGAGAGAGGGTCAAAAAATGACCCTAAGTGGTTTGAATATATGTTGAATAACTTTGAAATGGGTGTATAAAATGCCAACCCTTATGTGGGTTTGAGTTGTTTTGAAGTTATGAACAATTTTCTATGTTGTGAATATTATAAGGAGCGGCGGTGAGTTGGTAAGTTAAGCACTAAATTGAGAGTTTGTGCTTGGAGGTTGTTTAAACTTGGTCAAATTATTGATTTTGGAAAGGTTCCTCCTACATTGCATCGATTTGGTAGTGGAAAGGAAGAATATGACTATGCAAGAGATGGATAGAACCATGTTGAAAGACACTAATCTGCCTTATATGTATTGGAAGGAAGCAATTCACATTGTTGTCTATTTGCTTAACAGAGTGTAGTTGAGGGTCAATAACACTAAGACCCCCTATGATTTTTGGTATGGAAGGACTCCCACTATTAAATACTTCAAAAATTTTGGCAGCAGATGTTATATCAAAAGAGATGAAGGAGACCTCAAAATTTTTGACTAAAGGTGTGATGAAGGAATCTTTCTTGGTTACTCAACTAGGAGAAAGGATTATAGGTGCTACAACAAGAGATTAGGAAAGATGATTGAAATTACACATGTTAAGGTAGATGAAGACTTGTATCAAATTTCACAAGAACAAGAGGTTTGTAGATTTGATATACCTCCCTAGATTGAAGAAGAAGAAGAAGAGAAAGAAGAGAAGGAACCGAAACCAATGAAGGCTCTCAAAACTCCAACAAAGTATGTACAAAGGAACCATTTATTAGATTAGATCATTAGAGACAAGAATGAAGGTGTGCTAACCGAGAGAAGGCTTGCAAGAGCAAGTGAGCAAGTAAATTTGTGTTTATTATCAAAGGTAGACCCCAAGAACTTTGTTGATGCTAGCAAAGACGATGGTTGGATAAAGGTAATAGAAGAAAAACTAGATCAGATAGAGAAGAATCAGACTTGGGAATTGGTTCCTAGATTTTGTTGATAAGGAGGAAATGTGATTGGAGCGAAGTGGGTGTTCCCAAAACAAGCTAAATGAAGATGGTGAGGTTGTGAGAAATAAAAGGCTAGATTGGTTTGCAGAGTTATTCTAGAAGTTGAGGATATTGATTTTTGAGGGGAATCTTTGCTTTGGTATCAAAATGGAGAAATTGTAAGAGATGAAAGATTAAGCTCAATACCCAAGACCACTGCAAAATAATGAAAAGCAACTTCTTCAAGAGGGTATGCAAGAATATGATCTTTCTTGATATTAAGACCTATCAAATCATGATGGGGTATGGAGTATATTACATATGAGTACAATGACCTTGCTTATATAGGAAAGGTGAGCAATAGGATTAAACATGATTGTGACATGTGTCTTAATCCTATGACATGAGATAACTAACAACCTAACAACCTAGGAATCAAGCATTAAAATCTAGAAAGATAAGATCTATACATGCCAACTAAGACTTCTAGAAGCAATCTTATATCCTAAGTAAACTTAACATGTGAATATTAAGTCCTTAAGTCCTAGCAAGATAAATTACTAGGTACAAGATATATTCACACAAACACCCCCATTAAGTGCAACTTAGGGATAATATTATTATGCAAATGATGCAAAGAAGATGCAAAATGGGTCCCGACTACAAGGCCATTTTAGGTACCCATGTAAAAATGCAAATGCAATCTCTCACAAATGGAGAAAAGGAGGAAACCCAGTGGGAAAAAATCCTCCCCAAAATATAGAAAAGAAACAATCAAGTGATGAAAGATGGAGGACTTCATGATATCCCCCAATTACACCATCCATCACACACACACACATATATATATTACAAATACCTCCCCATAAGAGGGAAAGAAAGAGACCATATAGCCCCACATAATGAAGTAGCTCAAAAACCACTAAAGAATTTTTTAAGACAAAAGAGAATCAAATACTGAAAAATAATATATCTCCCCTTGGGAAGAAAAGGATTCAATGGTTGATGTTGAATAAACCTCATCTCCATGATGAAGCAAGGTGGAAGAAGCCTCAAGAGCCTCTGAAGATGTCTCAACAAAATCAGGTGTGATCCCAATCAAGGAAGAAGACAAAGTATGTGAAGACTCAAGAGAAACCTCCAAAGATGAATGATCAAAGAGGAGAAAAACCCCCTCAAATATTTCCTCCAAATCTACAAAAGAGGAATGACAAGACAAATCTGATATACCTATCATGAAACCATCCTCCAAAGGAAAATTTGGAAAACAAAAATATCCTGCTCATTTGAAGTCTTGGAAACCAAGCCAACACTCAAATCTAAAAAAGTAAGAGGTTATGAAACCTCATAGCATGGTTGAAGAAGAAGAGTAGGGTTCAAACAACCACCACAACAACCACCTGAACAACTATCCACACTAGAACTAGGAGAATGATCCTTAGAAAGTTCACCATCAGGAACAAAGTGGGAAAAATTATAGATCTTTACATCGTGATCAACCCTACCAACTAGAACAAGTTGCTTGCTATGTCGATCTCGAATAAACACTGAATCAGGATTGAACTCAATGGACTTTCCACCCTGTGCTATTTGATACACATAAAGAATATTATTCCTAATTTCAGGTATACAAAGAACATCATGAAAGCTATCATTAGGCACATCAATAACCTCTTTACCAAATACATCCAAATAAACACCATTGGCCTTCAAGATCTTCATGATTGAAATATGCCTTAAAGAAGAAAACCTATCAAGTTGCCCTAATATATGACATGAAGCTCCAAATTCAATAATCTGATTTCAAGACTAATCAACATGTGTTACAACAAGAGCATAAACTTTCATTTTATGGTCATTTATCATATCACTCTCATTAGAAATTCTTGCAATACCTGTGTGTGTAGAAGATGATGATTGAGAAGAGGAAGATGATGGAATTGTAGATTTTGAAGGAAAATAAATGTTATATTCCTTTGGAAGTTGCCTCATTTCATGTAACTCTTTCTTATAACATGTTTTTTCACCATGCCCTGGTTTTTTGCAATAACCACACTTAGCCTTCTCCCTCTTAGGTTTATCCTATCTAGGAGAGGTGGGAGTATCATTATATTTTGTCTTAGGTTTTGAATTCTTCTTTCCTTTACCTTTAGGTGATGATGCAAGGAAATGATGACTCTTAGAATGTGAATCAAATTGACTAAGTTTAGCTTGTTCCCTAGTCAACCTATCAAAAAATGTCTCAAAAAAAGGCATGACAAAAGAATCACCTAGACCATCCATTGTAGCATAAAAGGAAGTAGAGAAGTATTCAAATGAACCTTTCAAATTAGACAGAATCAAGAAGATGCATTCCTTATTAGTTTTATCTTTACCACAACCTGCCAATTGTGACCTTAATGATTTAAATTTTACCAAGTAGTCTTCAATGGTAGGAAAAGAATCTGTGGATAATGATGCCAATTCTTCCTCTAATTGTATAGTACAAATTTCATTAACTAAACCAAATAACTCCTTGTACTTATCCCATACTTGCTTAGGCTCGTAGTACAATCCTCAATATGGAAGAACAAACTTGTCAGAAACATGCATAGCAATCAAACCCATAGACTCATAACATTTGTTCCTATGAGAAAATATTTCATATTCTTTAGAAAAATCAGGTTGTTCATCATCCAATGTGGACCATAAACCCCTGGACCACTATATTCTCATTTTCCATGTATGATAATTATAAGGAGTTAAAACTTTAAACCCTGGTTCAACCATTAGGTCAACAAGTACCAAGAGTGCAAAATAAACAAATATATGAATCAAACTAATATAAAACCTCCCAAATCTAAAAATACAACTGAAAATGAAGCCCCCCCATAAATAGAACTTCTCTAAGAGATAAGATGTCTAAGTTATTAACCAGAAAGAAAATATGCAAAAATCTAAATAAATTACACTTGGGGTTGAATCTAAAAAAATTACTGAACCAAATGAAAGAGCTCCTAAATACCTTCCAATTGCAACTTGAATCACCAAAATTGGATAAACTAGAAAAATTTGTGAGCTCAAAGATCCAAAGGGGTAAACACACTTTAGTTTCTAATAAGATGTACCTACAATAAAATCTGGAAAAATGATCTGCACCACTACAAAGTATGCAGAACTAGCTTTCTGTCGATATCTCGTTTGTAGAGTTTCAATATCCTAATGAAAAGTTATGATCCAAAAAAAAAGGATTGTTTTAGGAACCTAACAAGCTAAATGGGGGCAAAAATTTAGTCCCTGGTGGTTGGCATGTGGTCACCAATAAGACCGCAAGATGTTCAGTTGCAAAATAAAAAAGTGTTGCCACTTTGGGCGGCGTTGGGGTTGAGAACTTGGTGGTGTCGGGGTGGCACCACTCTTTAAGCACTCTGAACAAGAGTGTGTTGGTGATTGGCAAGAAATGACCAGCAGGAGAAATCAATGGCGGTCAATGAGAGAAAATTTGCAGAGGTCATAGAAAAACATAGCTAGAAGGAAGGCTCAACAACGAGGCCGACAACCCGAACATTGCAAGGAGTATGGGGTACGAGAGCTGCAAAATTTTAAATGTCACTGTCAAAATTTTAATAGCAGTCCACGTAAAATTTTCAAGCACCAATTAAATTCAAACCCCACAATAAAATATTAATCACCAATAAAATAGAAGATTAGCTCAATACCCAAGACGACCTGCAAAAATAATGAAAACCTTCTACAAGAGGGTATGCAAGATTATGAACTTGCTTGATATTAAGACCTATCAAAATGATGATGAGGTATGAAGTATATTACATATGAGTATAATGACCTTGCTTATATAGGCAAGGTGAGGAATATGATTAAACATGATTGTGGCATGTGTCTTAATCCTATGACATGTGACAACTAACAACCTAACAACCTAGGAATCAAGCATTAAAAGCTAGAAAGATAAGTTCTAGACTTTCGAACTAAGACTTCTAGAAGAAATATTATATCCTAAGTAAACTTAACATGTGAATAAGTCCCCTAAGTCCCTAGCAAGGTAAATTACTAGGTACAAGACATATTCACACCAACAATAATAAGGATGTTTCTTGATTTTTCTACTCATAAGATCTTCAAAGTCTATCAAATGGATTGCAAATCAACATTCTTGAATGGCGATCTAGAGGAAGAGGTATACATTGAGCAACCGGGTGGTTTCCAGTAATCAGAAGATCCAGATATAGTGTGCAAACTCAAGAAGGCGTTGTATGGACTCAAATGAGCTCCTAGAGCTTGGTATGCTTAGTTGGATAAGTACTTACTTCAACAAGGATTTAAGAAAGGTACTACAAATAGCAATCTTTATATTAAGGTTCTAGAAGATAAGTTGTTGATTGTGGTTGTATATGTTGATGACATCATCTTTGGTGGAGATGATGATATGTGTAAGAATTTTGGAGAAGAGATGCAAAAAGAATTTTAGATGTCAATGATTGGTGAGTTGTATTTCTTCCTTGGGCTTCAAATTGTTCAAGAAGATGGCAGTATCTTTATTTCTTAGGCTAAGTATACATAAAGGTGATGTTGAAGAAGTTTGGCATGGAGGATTCCAAACCTATAGGTACTCCTATGGTGACTGGTTGTCACTTGAACAAATCTAATGAGTCTCCAGAAGTTTATTAGACTCTATATAGGTATATGATTGGAGGTTTATTATATTTGACTACTTTTAGACTTGATATCATGCATGAAATATGTTTGGTTGCTAGATTTAAAGCTAATCCTAAGCAATCTCATGAGAAAGTAGTGAAAAGAATATTTAGTTATTTGAAAGGAACTCTGGATTATGGGTTATGGTATAAGAAGGATAATAATTTTTCTTTGAATGCTTATATTGATGTTGAATGGGTATGATGTGTGGATGATTGGAGAAGTACAAGTGGTAGTACATTTTTATTGGGAGACAAATTGGTCTCATAGTTCAGTTCAGTAAGAAGTAGGATTCAATGTCCTTATCTATAGTAGAAGTTGAATATATTGATGTAGCATCTTGTTGCACCCAGGTGCTTTGGATGAAGCAGACCCTGAAATATGTGAAGGTGGTGTATGATGAACCCATTCCTTTATTATGTGATAATACTAGTGCAATTAATATTTCCAAGAATCTGGTAATGCTTTCAAGAACTAAACACATTTCTATCTAATATCACTTTTTGAGAGAGAAGGTTGCAAAGCATGAAGCCATATTGGAGTGTGTACCTACCAAGGATTAGATTGTATACATTTTCACTAAGGCACTTTTAAAGGATAATTTTAAGTATCTTCAATATAAGTTAGGATTTATTGCCCTCCTTGTTCTAACTAGATGCATAATTGGTGCATCTATCTAGGGGGAGTAATTCAAGACATATCTTTATGCATAGATTGATGGTGGCTTCCTCTCAAGGGGAGCTAGTAATGGTTGTTACTGATAAGGGGAGCTTGTTCATTGTTTCAAGGAGTGTATGTACATCAAAGGGGGAGAAAATTAAAGAAGAGTGTAGAGTACAAAATTGTATACCTTAACAAATTCACATTATGTTTTGTCCCCCTAATTTATTGGACTTGATTAAGCTTCAATTTTTATAAATTATGCATTCCAAAGCCTAATTTTTACCATTTTTTGAAGAAGGACAAACATTAAAAAAATGCATTCAATCATTAAATTGTCCCTAACTTTGAGTGTCTTGGAAATTTGGGCTAGGAACCATTTTCCCATGGATGAATAGGCCCCCCTTCTTAGCTAGGACCCAAATTTAAATATGTTTTTGGTCGTATTTTAACATCTAAAATTCAAACATGAAGTTTCAACTTTTGGAATCTAATTTTTAGGAAATTGGATAAACACCTATAAATACCTAGTTATTTTATCATTTGAAATCCATCTACCACTAAGACACACAATTGAGAGAATACTATTGTTAAGAGAAAGTCAAGAGTAGAATATCAGAGCACTATTACAACAATTTAAGATCCAACATCATGTCAAGGTTTATTTGTGTTCATGTTGTCATTATTTTGTGAAGGATAACATATTTTTGTAGGTCTCCAAAGCATTCAAGCAAAGAAAGATCAAAATCCTTGAAGAGATGTTTAATCCTTCAAGGAATCCATTGAAGGGTGGTGAGTTGTAGCATTGTGTTCATTCATCACTTCTTTTCCATTATCAGTTTAGCATTGACATTGTCATTGTGGAAGTGGAAACACTTATATTGGGTTTGACTAAGGTAAGCCCCTATATGGCACAACATCTTCCCTCTTTATGAATGTGCAAGTTATAGGTTTGAAGAGGATTGAAGAGAGCTTGAAGATCCATTTTCCAATGTTGTATTTGTTGTCATAAAAGTTGTCAAGCCACAAAAAATCAATTACATAATTTACTAACGCTATTTTGACAAGTTTACAACTAAGAATTAGGAGCTCATACCTAGTACCAGAGAACTGCAAAAAAAATTTCAAGACCCCTCATCAAGGACCTATTCACCCTTGGGTGACCTAGTCCTTCTACAACACTCAAATTCAACTTTTGGTGATAGGTACACATTAGTCTGCACTTTCCAGATCCACTTGTAAATCATTGTTTTCATCTATTTATCTTCAAGATTTCACATTTATCATATTAGGTCATATAGTATAATTAGAGAAATAATTCCAAATCATTTTCAATTCATTCCTAAGACTCAAAAGGATTAGATCCAAGTCCGATTGACTCACCTTGGAGGTTGAAAGTCAATCTATGGACCTTGTTGATTCACATCCTAATGAAATCAAGGAAATGATGGACCATTGACCTTAAGTTTTAGATATTAAATTTAAGGTCACCACATTTTTATATTTCAAAGAGAAAGAATGTGCTCCTTAGAGGGAGCTAGTATGATTACTTGAAGAATAAGTCTTGTTGATCAAAGGGAGAGAATGTGTTGTTGTTTCAATTGAAGATCTTTGGCCCTTTCCCTTGAAGTCAGAGAACATATTGTTTTGTGTAGGTGTGTATTGCCCTTTATCCTTGATGTCAAAGGGCGGGTGAGTAGGTGTGTGTTTCCATCAATGCCAAAGGGGGATATTGTTGGTAGTGGTTGTCATTGATATCAACACCAATTGTTGGTTGTCATTAATGTCAACACCTAAGGAGATTGTTGCATATGCTTGGGAGATTTTTGGAATTGTTTGCCATCATTTGGGAAGATAGTTGCATTGTTGGTTGGCATTGGATGTCATTGTTTATGATGGCATGTTATTGAAGTTCATGGTTGAATGTCATGCCCTATCTGATCATAATGAAAGAAGTATTAAGTATGGTTGATGTCAGTAGAGTTGATTTCACAATGATATATTAATATGAGGATTAGAAGTGATGCTGATGGTGGAAAGATGTTGATGATCTATAGTATGTTGTATGCTCTCTCCTGATGTTCTTGATGAAGCATATGTTGCTAAAAGAAAGTTCTAGTCTCCACAAGTTGTTGAAAGGTTTTGTTCCTAGAAGTTGTTGAGAAGACTATTTTGGAGAATGCTCCACATTCCTCCATTGTTGTAGATATGGTCTTGTAGTTTGGGGTTCAAATTTTTCATTTTGTGGATGTTTCACTCTTATCTTTTCAGATCACTAGTGTTGTTGAGGAGGTTTTTGTGAATTGTAGAAGGTTGGCAGTGTTGTTGATTATTTGGATTGGTCCAAAAATGCTCCACATTTCTCCTCATTGATGTCTCTACTCCTGTGGCTTGGTGATTGTGCTATCAATGTCTATATAGTGGCTCAGTCCCAATTTCATGGGTTGAAGTGTTCTGCAAGTTGTTTTGTTAATGTTATGTCTCATGATTATGCATTTTGTGTTTCTAGGAAGAAGTATTATGTTCAAGTGTTTGGGTTGTGATAGTTTTTGGTGTCATGGAAGTATAAAATAAGTATTTGGAGATGTATGTTCAAGGAATGTCCCTTTGTGATCTAGTGGTTGATCTCTTTTGGTTCTGCATTGTGTTTGAGTTGGTCTTTTGGGTAATTTATAGATATCTAGCCGACAGGGTTTGTCATCTTGCTTGTGCTATGTGTTTGAGGGTTTGTTCCAACATATGAAGTTGTGTTAAGATGGATTTGGGTCTTGACCTATCTTGGTTAGAAACGTATTGAGTAAATTTAATTAAAGTTATGTTTTTGGGTTGATTAGGTATGTGCTTCACGTTTCATCTACATGTTTCCTTGTTGTCAACTTGGGTTGATGTACACCAACATGTGAAGTGTTTGGGATTACATTAGAAGATGTAATAAGGTTGTTTTTGGTCCTCTTTATCCCCAGATAGAACCACATTGATGTTTTGTGGCCGGCTTGTTGAAATAATTATTTATCCTTCTTCTACTCAACCTAATTAATGTTTTGAGGTCTTGTGGTGGATATAAATGAAAGAACATTTCAAATGTAAGATGTGAGAAAGTGTGGAAGAGTGTGTGTGGAATGTAATTGAATATCTCACAAAATGAAATGTGAAAGTATGTGAAAGAAAGATCAGATGTGCTATAATGCCTTAGTCAACAAAGTGTTGTGTTGACAAATATTGTAATTTTTCTACAAGCTTCTTGTATCCTACTCTAAGAATAGTGAATCTTATTAGGTCCTTGTACCTTGCCCTTGAAGTTGTGTGTTCTTCAGCTCTACATGTTCCTTATATCTTGCTCTAAGGTTGTGCACCTTATTCTACAAGTCTTTTGGTAGTGAGCCTTTTTGTAAGTAGTGAACTTCTATAGTGTGTGTTAACTCTCACCATGGTTTTTCCCTCATTGGGTTTTCCACATAAATTTGGTGTCATCTTGTGGATGTGTGTTTCTTGTTTCATTTTCATTGTTGTTGGTTTGATTAAGGATAAAATTGTTATATCTTTCATTGTTGCTGATTTGTTTAAAAGTTTTTGTTTGAAGTTTGATTCGTGTTGAAGAGTTTAAGTTTCAGAGGGGTTTAATTTTTTGATGATACTGATTCATCCCCCCTCTTAGTATCTAGTGTGTTCAACAAATACTATGAATAAGGACTAATGTTTTGGAGGATAGTGGGTATGAACTATGGATGATGAGAGTGAGATGGATTAAGGAGTATGATCTATGGAGAATGGACTAAAGTTTATACTAATATTATGGTGAAATGGGGTATGAATACAAATAATAAAATCTTATGAAGGTTGATATACAAATGTGCTAGGATGTGGAAGTGTTGAAATTCCCAAGAATTGAAATGTGCAAGCAATGAAATGCATAAATACTAAGATGGTGGAAGTGTTAGATTGATGGAAGTAACTTGTGAACAAAGTGCAAGTGTTGAAATATTGAAATCACTAAAATAATGAAAGTATTGAAATAACATAGTTGCTAAGACACAGTGTGAATGCACTAATCAAGGTGAATGAGTTTTTTTTGGTGGATTAAAGCTAATAGGCATATATTGGTTTCACATGAGAAAACATTCCAACCACTTGCACAATCAGATATTATTCAAGTAGGAGTGTCACCTTTTGTGGGACCATATTTATACTATTTAGTAAGGGTGTGGGTATCTAGGGAAGGCAATGCCATGTTTTGCCTATGCACTACTCACCTTGGAGGCTTAAGTCTTACCTAGACTAAGCTATACCTCTATCACTTAGAGTAAATTTTTAGGCCTAATGAATATCTAATGCGTCGCAAATGGGATGAATGAAAGGTTAAATATCTAGTATATATAATTTATTTAGGGTATCCTCATTATACCACAAGGGTACACGAGGCTTAGATCCATGAACAAGATCCCATCTACAAGTACATGTGAAAACTTAATGTCACTTCATTTTATGTTGCTAAAACAAGGGCTCCAAGGTTGTGCCAAACATGATGATTCAAATCTATTGAGATACAATTTTTATTCTCCCCCTTTATATACTCCACTAGATTCATGCAGTTGATTTTATCCCTTGGGGTGATGAAATATCCAAGTATACATCCTAAAGGGAAAGTAATGTTAGAATTTTTTGGTCACCCAAGACCACATGAAGTGTAAGGGGAGAACACATACACAAACTAGCACCCTTAGGTTCTAATATAAA
>VDFB02072297.1:15702-49637 GCA_007258455.2 Sequoia sempervirens
ACACACCTACTAAAGATGCACCACAATTAAATATTTATTTTACATATTTAAAATAATTCTTTCTTGTGCAAGGTGTACAACACCATATTCCTAACAAAACAAAGGGTTAAAAAATGATGAAAACAACAAAATAATAAGAAAATATTGCATAATAGATGATAAAAAGTCAAAAAACCCATAGACAATTGCTAGAAATAAGACCCAATAAAAAGGAAAAACATAAAAAATATGCAAGTGTTGTGGGATGTGGAAAAACTAATATAGAACACATATGCACTGAATAATAGGGTGTAGGTGCTAAACCACAAGCACACATGTAAAAAATCATAATAAACTCAAATAAAAGTGAGTTACAAGGACATGGGTCCCATTGGGCATGCCAGAATGAAGACAAGGAAAAATGCAAGGAATAGAACACAATAATTAAAAAGTAAATAATGGATCTTTATACCTTATTTCTCTTGCTCATCTACTTGAGCTGAAGTAGAGTGCACCCAAAAATAACACTTAATGTGTTCAACAAGATGTATATTGATTGTTGTTGTAAAATGTGGATTATTCAATGCACCGACATAATAATAGCATGGGAGTGGATTATCAAATGAAAAACATAATAGTATGATGGAATGTGTTGTTGAAAATGAGAAGGGATGCCTTGGATTTATAGATTTTCCATGGGGGAAATAAAGGGATAAGATGCAAATTTTAATGGAGGGTGAGGATTTAAGGATTGTGAAGACATGAATTGAAGCCTTATCCTTATGAAAAGTGTCGCAAGAGGAAGAGAGAAGAAGACAAGTGTCCCTTGAGGTAGAAGGGAAAGCATGCTCACACATGTGTGAGTAAGGTGACGTGTGTAAAGTATATACTCACACATTTGTAAGCAAAGGAGTGAAGGTGAGGTGGAGAGCTAAGAAGCTTCCAAGATAGAATGCTCACACGTGTGTGATCATGGAGTGACATGAGTCATGATCACAAATGTGGGAGCATGTGGTGGGGTTGATGTGGAAGTCAAAGATGCTTCCATGAAGGCATGCTCACACATGTGTGAGAAAAAGTGTGGATCAAAGTGGCACACTTATACATGTGGGAGCATGAGGAGGATAGGGACACATGGTACATGATGGCAAGTTTAGATTATAATCCATGTGAGGGTATTTTATGGATATGATTCAAAACTCATGGATTAAAAATATAAGAAAATTAGTGGGATTAATTAGTCTAAGTTGGAGGAATTAGGGGGTGAGGGCCTTGAATTGATTGGCTAAAGCATTCTATTGTAGGCAAGAGGTCACGAGGTCCAATCTCCCCCCATCCCTATGGTACTAGATGACGTGTCACATTAGCATCACTAATCATGTGTAAAAAGTTTACTAGACATAGTGTAGTTTATAAGGGGGGTTGCTCAATTCGTGTAGTCTAAAAAAAGTTGGAAGAACTAGGGACTAAAGTTACATAATTAAATAGATTTAATTTATTAACCTTAGTGAGGAAATACAAATTAATTGCAAGAAGGATAATTACTTAATTATTTATATGAATATGAGATAGTGGTGGATTATCAGAATAACTAATTATTTAATTAATTAGTAATAAATGATGAATAAGAAGTCGGTGGTTAATTCAAAGTTAATTGACGCAATTCTAAATTTGTACTTCATAGTTCAAATTACTAGAATTACATTATAAATTTTTAAATTTTAGTTGACATTAACATGGTTTTAATCTCCTCTAAATAAAATCCATATTTTAAATTTATATTTATGCAGAGGCATATCATATTGGAAATAGTGCCAGTGGTGCCACTATCAGCGGACTAACCACGATAAGGGCTTAATCTGAGTTGATTATTTTAATGCAGTTAATGTTTTTTTCACCACATTTTAAAAAAATTTCATTTCACATGCCACGGTTTTATTTGTCGCTTTTTACAACCATTGCGACATATTTTTATTTACACCATTTTTTCGGCTGTTTTTTACTACTGCCGCTTTTTACTGCTTTCCTCCGCTATTGGTTTCCGCTCTCTAAACTATTCCTCACTCGAGCTGTAGCTGAAAATAAGGTTTCGGTGAGGGTTTTAGAGTATGTTTATTAAAATTAAAATTACGACCAAGATCCTAATAATGAGCACATTTAGGTTTTAACATTATGGCATCCTTTAATTAATATATTGTGTACATTTTATATAATATTTTTTTTATAAATATATAATTATATTATTTATTATTATTATATATTATAATCTTCAACAAAATTATATAATAATTATTATATTCTTATTTAATATAAATATAATTAATATCTTATGTATATTAATATATATTATATTCTATAATACAAAATATTAAGTATAAATATGAAATTATTATAATTACTTATTAATATATTTCTATATAAATCAAATTAAATTAATTTATAAAAAATCTCATAGTTTAATTTGATATTTGGATATATTAAGAAAATGAAAACTATATGTATGTTAATATGTTAGAGAGTATGTGATGAATTTAATAGTTTATTCATACATAACACAAAATAAAAATTTATAATAATATATTTTTTGATCGGTAATAATACTTTGCTTTATTGATATAGATAAAGATAAGTCAAATTACATCATCCTCTTACTTTCTTGATAGGCCATCTACCATCCAACTTTCTTGACAGGCCATCTACCATCCAAATATTCATCTACTGTAACCCCAATTTCTCAAAAAATTACAGATTAACGACATTAAGCCAGACCCCAAAGAACTACTTTAGAATCAAAATTTATGCTCAAAATTCCATTCATAGTTTTTTTGATTAATTACTAACTACCCTGCAAACCGACACCACCTTCCCTACAGTCCCCGTAATTTGAAACCCAAAATTTGACACCAGGAAACCAAAAAGATTCAAAATTTCATGACAAAGGATTAATTTACTGATAAGCTCTGGACGAGCTACTTGCCATAGCTTCTATTTTGACCGCAGGGATCTTTTTCTTCTTACGAGGTCACAACTCCTTTCGCTCCAACCACTTTGCTTCAACTTTCGCTTGCTCTATTATTGCCTCAACTTCCATTAATTCCACAAACAATTTTAACGCTTTCCACCCGTGTGCTACATCCTCTCTCCAGCTGGCTTTACGCCTTCCTTCCAGCCATCTCACAAAGGGAGCACATCTCTCGGCTTCTTCATCCTCTTCATTTTCAATTCCTTCACTAAAATCCATTCCTACTCCTGGAATGGCCCATTCCAAGATTGTGTCCATGCCCTTTAGGTAATCTTCATACACCAGTGCCTTTATCACCCCTTTCACAATTTCTGTATGCTCTCCCAAATTTAAGCCCCAAGCCATTATCAACGAATAAATGTCCATATTCGTCCTATACCTATGCTTGAGGTCGCCAAACCCTTTTCCCAATATTAATTGCACTACTTGCACTAATCTTTCATCATTGTAAAGGAATAAACCTTTCGATCTCTTTGTCAATGCTTCACCATGGAATAGGGAGAGTTGTTTCCTCATCTTGAGTGAAAAATTAGCCTCCATCTCCTTTGCAACCACAGAGCCACCACCTCATGTCCACCGTTTAAGCACTTGTTTTTCACCACAACGAAAGAATCATCGAGAAGGAGATACCTTGAGAGATTAATAACTTTAATTCACATCCTTCGCCATCAATGTTAGGCATACGATCATCACCGCCACCCGACTCCACAACATTCTCTCATTCACTTTGTGCTTTGGAGAGCATTAAATTACTCCTTGCATTGATTTCTACAAGCGTACCATCTCTCATATTGCTATCTCTTCTAGTTCTAAATGTCTAAAATCTTCTATAAAATGACATACGAATTGATCTCATGTACTACACAAATGTATGCAAAAAATAAACCAAATTTTTTCCTAATTGACCTTCCACACTTCTTCGGCATACCCATTGCACCAAGTGTGATTGCTAGTATATTTTATGTTGCTCAAATTGATGTTATTATAAGTCTTAATGATTGTGTTCTTTTTACACAATTTTTTTAATAATGTACACCATCAAAGCTTTAGTCACATGAATATTAATGAAAGCTTGTTCAAGGAGTTTCCATAAAATGGCTTTTTTGTGATAATAATAAATATACTTCATTTGATTGCAATCATGCAAGGAGTTCTAAGGTAATAAAATTATCCCAATTTTATGAATATAAACCAACATCTCTTTCATTCAAACAACATCATCAAGAGACAAAAAATAAAATAAAAAAAAATCTTAGATTTTTCATCAATATTGACAAGTATTCTTGACTAGTTTTGTTTTAACCACTAAGATATATTTTCTCTCCCTTCTTTTTGTTTTTTCACTAATATTTCTTCTAAGTTTTAAGATCATGATGTTAATTCTAAATTTGATTCAATGCCATTTTGTATTTATATTGGAGAAACCCAATAGACTCATGCCTCCATTATTTTAATAAATAATAGTTAGATGGATAATGTTTGTCAAACTAAATTAGAATAGATAATATTTGTATAAATATCTAAAACTAGTTAGTATTGTACTATCCATTTACTACATTTTAGAGTGTAATGTCATCCTCTTCTAATGTTGCACCTTAGGAATGGAGCTAAGACACTTATAGATAATCAAATATAGTGTCACACTCAACTTTGTGATAATTCACTTAATTTAAGTCTTTGAATGGATTAAGTCTTTTATTCCTCGTCATGTGACATATATGTATTTCTCTAATATTTCAACCAAAATAGTCTTAAGACAATTTTATTCTTTATTTTATTGACAATATGGACCTACATGCATCCTATAATTTCATTACAACATACCTCATGCAAATTTGAGTCCTTATATCTATGTAGCCTTCCAAATATACATGATCCAAGGGACTACAAACTTAGATTTTAATCAATCTTGAATTATTGTGCTATTTTTTTGTTTAGATTGATAGAACAAAATCCAATTTTGTTAACAATTTATTATATTAGCACAAATGTATGTGGAGCATACTACCACTACAAAATATTCTTGTAGCCATTGGCGGGGACTATACTTATAATGTAGTCCTTATTAGACTTTGGTAGCTAGTTTTTTAGATTTGATGTTTACTTGGAAGCTAAATATACATATTTTAGATTTTAAAAGTTTTGATACGATGAAGAAATTGTAGCAAAAATTAAAATTTAACAAGTTCAATAAAAATAAATAGAAAAAAAGAATCTAATATATTTTTACAAAAGTAGCAAAGAATAACCACCCTTGAATATTATTGCTTCAATTTAACCTAAACTTTATTGTCATCAAACCCTAAGCCACATAAAGTAAAATGCTTATACAACGAAAACTATAAAAAGAAATAAATAAATTGTGTCAAAGAGAATGAAAATCTCTCACGACACATATTTCTATGACATATGAATCACTTCAATTTAACACATATATTAATAGAATGACCTGTAAATATTATTATTACTTTTCCTACAAGATAATCCTAAAAAAATAAATTATGTCAAAGAGAATGGAAATCTCTCACGACACATATTTCTATGACATATGAATCACTTCAATTTAACACATATATTAATAGAATGACCTGTAAATATTATTATTATTTTTCCCACAAGATAATCCTAAAACTAGAAGGTCAATTTCATTTAGTCAACATTGCATTTATACTTGTCATAATTTTATTTGAAATCACTTGTTGAACATCTTCTAAATCACTGTACTATTTAGTAGTGCAAGAATCAACTCAATTTTATACTTACGGTAATAAGATGATCCTCTCCAATGTAACTATTGATTACAACCATTTATTAGAAATCCATCAATGCATACTTTTTAGTAGCACAAGAATTGACTCCATTTAATAGTTACATTACAAGAATGACCCTCTTTAATTTCTTCAATTTTTATAAAAAATATGAAAAGCTCCAAAATTTAGATAATGACAACTTCAATTAGTGTGCTACCTTGACACCACAAATTTTTTTGAGTACAAATACATGTCACAAGTTTTCTAAGATATTTTTGAAATGCAACAAACACATGAACTTCCTACATGATGCCCCTCAAAAATTAAAATTAAAATTATTTTTAATGTTTTGTTAAATAAAACAACCTTAAATATTGAACACCAACTTCATTTACTCTTGCCCCATTTTGATAGTGCTCCCTATCATAGTCTAATGTCTTTTTAATTTAATAAGTAATGCATAAAATTGTTAAGTAGGTGGTATTTTTTTGCAATGTATTAAATTACAATGCTTTATCTTTTTTTTGATCACTTTGAGGTATCCCCGACAACCACCCAAATCTTGCCTGGGGGTTGTTGCGACTCTGCCCAATGATTCCCGACTGACCCTTGCCCTAGGCCTACTTGAATGCCAAGTTTTGGGGGTACAAAGAGGTGAGTGGAGGCAAGACTAGTCCTTTGGAGGTTGTAGTCTAGGCTCGAACAAGCCTACAACCAGATGTGTAGTTTTTGAGTCAAATTTACTAACCCATATTTATGAGTAGAAGTTCACACAAAGCCATTTCTCATGACTATAAATGATTCACTTAACACTTATTATATCTAAGTGATGCTCATAGGAAAAAAACATAAAGACTTCATGAAAGATCATCTAACCCAATACTATTTTTACTTTTAAACTTATTTATTTATAAAATTCAATCCTATTTACAAAATCTTCAACAATATTATCCATAAAATTTAATCCCAAACTTTTACAAAACAAACACTTAAAAAAACCTACCATAACAATATGAAAGTTTGACGAGTCATGACATATTTAAGTAGGTAATGTTGAGACGGCAAATATTTTGTCCGTCAATATGAAATGTTGTCGGTATTAAACAAATTTTGTGAAACACTAGCAAACAAAATGGTTGATTTGGAAGTTCCACTCACTCACAAGTTCGAACACCAAGTTAAATTTCGAAGCACAAGATTTTAAACATATATAAAGTAACGAAAGGGAAAGTTAATGTTATTAATAATAATAATAAAATTAAAAAAAAGTTAAGTTGGATTCGAAACTCGAGAAACAACAAATACCTAATCTCTAACTCATTTCAACAAATATGAATGCTAAAAGTAAAATCTACCGTTCTTCAACTGCCCATCTCTTTAAAATTAATAATTAAAAAGCTAAAGCGATGATTTGATCAAACTTTTTGAATGCCACCCAAGTCATGAATGTATGTCTTTTTTTGTCTTCAATGTTTCATCTAAATTGCATATCAAATATCAATTTAACTTACACTGGAACAAATTTACTTTTAATCATTTTAGTAAGTAAATAAAATATAATTTTATAAGTTAAAAAATAAAAAAATGTTATAAGTATAACTTTGTACTTTAAAGTGGATATTTAGTACATATTAAAATCTTTATTTTTAATCAAATTATGACATTTCATTTTATTTTTTAAAGATAGGTAAAGTTTTTTAACCTCATCTCCAATATATTAGCCAAGGACTGAGGGGCACAATCCCGGCCTCATCCCATTTTCAGTGTCGGAATCTTTGTACTCAGCAAGACTTAATCCGTGGTGGGCTCATTTAGAACCTTTCAACTTCACCAGTAGACCAAGAACCTATTGACAATATCATTTTTTTCCATTGAACCTAATTCAATCATACTTTCACAATTTTTGACATAAGATAAAAATATCATCTTCCTCACTAAGTAAACTCTTTCCAATAGGTGTCCTTTGCACAGCATTACAAAATGCCAGCAAAAATTGACACAATCTGAAAACCCCCTAGAGGGTGTGAGGCCGACCGACACATTTCAGAGGATTCAGTAAAAGGCAATAGTTTAATCGTTAAGGCCATAACTTACAATCCATTCCTAGCGCACAAACCCGACGTCACACAAAGCGCACGGGAACATGCAACTCATTACTAACAACTGGCAATCGGGTGTTCCGTTTTAGACCCCACGCGTACGGGGTGCTACGGAATATAATTCTACGAAGCAAGTTCTGCAGTTGTGAACTCAGGTTACAGGTAATTGGAAAGTTAAAACGGGAACGGAAAAAAGCAAAACGACGAACACATGAGCCTCGACAAGTCCCTACAAATAAGGGCACCTTAAAGCCCAGTGTCCTTCACAGAGGTCTATTGGAAACATATCTCTCTGGAGGAAAACTGATACGTCGTCTATTGCTGTGAGCGGAGTATTTTAAGGCCAGCTGCATTTTGTAGGCCTGCGAGCAGATTGCCACAGGCCTGCTAGCTTGCTGTTGCCTCGGTTAGCGAGACTGGAATCCAAGCTTCTTTTTGATTGCATTAATTAAAACTTGCTTTCAAATTTCACTCCATTTGGCGGGACAGTTTCTCTGTCAGTCTGTCAGTCAGCTCGGTGGTCGATAGAAGTTGCACATTGAAGTCCGCGGGAGTTTTGTGGCAGAAAAAGCTCCCCATTTGTATTGTGGATCAGCAATACACATTGCAGAGCTAGGCTTTACTGATGTGCTCGAGTGTTTAGGTGGAGGTGAAGCAAATGGGGTGCAGTTTGTGGGTTGTGGCTCTGCTCGTAATTGTGGGTGTTGTGGAATGCAGCGTAGTTTATGATCATAAGGCACTGGTGATTAATGGGCAACGGAGAATTCTTATTTCTGGTGACATTCATTATCCCAGAAGTACCCCTGAGGTATACTTTTTTACTTGCTACTCCGTGTGTGTTTTTTTAACTGTGAACTCTGGTTCTTATAACTTTCCTGGCAGAATGTGGGCGCCTCCTTGTCTATTCCATGCACATTTTTTGTGTTTTGTACATTCCAGCGAGCTTATTTGGACTTGTGTAACAGTGGGCTTGTGCGTACTTTTAGTCAAAGTGATTAATTATGGTTGTAATCGTTCTGGCTAATGGGATTAGTTTACTGGTTGCTGCAGATGTGGCCAGATCTCATTAGAAAGGCCAAGGATGGAGGACTGGACGTGATACAGACTTATGTTTTTTGGAATGGGCACGAGCCATCTCCTGGAAATGTATGCTTAGTTTAAACTCTGGTAGTTGTGTGTTCTTGCAGAATATTGAGCTCACTTTGTCTTGCTTATCTTCCGAGTTAGGTAGTTTTCTATAGCTACTTAGATCTGTTCCGCGGGGTGCTCACATTGTAGTTTGCTTTCTGTTTGTTGCCAGAAATCTGGTTTTCTTGGATGTAAAACATGCTCCCATTTTTTTGTTTATGTCAATGATTATCTGAAAAAGCTACCGCTCACAGTCCGTTTATTCCGTTAACCGCCAGAAATGGTCATTAATGTGAAGGGAATGCAATGATAAATGGCGGGCATTTGCATTTTATTCTGTCTAACTTATTATCTATTTTCTGGATCCACAATGACTACTCTCGGCACATATATGGGAAATCTCTCTTTCTACCTGCCATATGATATGAGAATTGACAGAGGGCTTTCCATCTGCTGGCATCTTTTCCACTGCCAACAATTTCAGTAGGCTGAATGCATGCACTAATCCTAAACAGAGTGTTTATAAAGAGCTCATATTTAAATTAAATTTCAATGTTCATACCATGCAAATCATTTCTCACAGTCCCTTCAAGTCAAATCTAGGTTCTGTGCAATGAATGCCATGGCTTTTTCTTAAATTTATTCGGCTATATAGGGCTGTATTGAGATTCACAGTTTGTTGCAGGTTTCAAAGCTACAGAAAGGTCTGTATGCACTTTGCTGCAGGTTAATTCTGACTCTGTATTGCATTATTGCTTTTGCAGTACTATTTTGAGGGGAGATTTGATCTGGTGAAGTTTGTGAAGACAGTTCAGCAGGAAGGATTATATGTTAGCCTTCGGATTGGTCCTTATGTCTGTGCCGAATGGAACTTTGGGTATAATTATCTGTAGCTGATCTGAATTATATGTGAGGTCCTTTTCTTTCAAACACCCAGCAGGGATTATTAAATGTAGATACCAATGCTTTTGACCGATTTGCAGGGGCTTTCCAGTTTGGTTAAAGTTTGTCCCTGGCATCAGCTTCAGGACGGATAACGAGCCTTTCAAGGTTGTTCTCTATGAATTGTTCACACTTTTAATAATTATAGATGACATGTATCTTTACAAGATTTTTATGCATAATATTTGTTCCAGATTCTCATATTGTATTAGCGATGAGAACTGCAGATGGCAATGCAAAGTTTTACAACGAAGGTTGTGGACTTGATGAAAAGCGAAGGGCTCTTTGAGTCGCAAGGTGGACCTATTATTATGGCCCAGGTGTGTGTGTGTGTGTGTGTGTGTTATAACGTTATCATGAATCTATGTTAAAGGCAATGGTTCCAAACTTCAAGTCACTAATCTTACAAAAGATCAATGAAGCAATGAGAGTTTGAATTATTTTTGTGTACCTCTGTATGCAATTAATGAATGCTCAATCTTGCTAACTCATTCTCCTTACAGATAGAAAATGAATATAAACCTGATGAAATGGAGTTTGGGCCTGCTGGGGCTACATATATGAACTGGGCTGCACAGATGGCTGTGGGATTGGGTACGGGTGTACCCTGGGTTATGTGCAAACAGGATGATGCGCCAGATCCTGTGGTGAGTTCTATTTCATACACCCCACTTCTGTGTTGAGGCCGGGGGACTCAAATGCCTCTATCAGTTGTGATGGTCAGCTTGGAATTAACTTATTTCCTTGCGATTACACCAAACCCATTTTATCATTTCAGTTTCCCAACGTTCAAGTTGTTGAATTTTAACGTAAAATTGAATGTCTACCTATTCAGAAAATTGAAAAAGTGGTAAATAATGTAATTTAAGAATTCGGGTTTCTCAGGTGTCTGCATGTCTTGTCTTATTTGTAATAATCTAATGTGAGGAAGTAGCTTCACGTAATGTCTAGATTAGTCGAATTTGAACGGAAATGATTGTGAGCATGTATAGTTGCAAATCTAAGTGAAGTTGTTTTTCATCGAGATGAATTGCAGGGTTTTCAAGGTTCTGCATGTTATTCAGTGTTCTGTAATAATTCTTGTTGAGAATCTGAGCATTCACTGTTTGAACTTTTTTGTTCAATATTCTTGACAGATAAACACTTGCAATGGTTTCTACTGTGATAACTTTGTACCTAACAAACCCTACAAACCATCATTATGGACTGAGGCATGGAGTGGCTGGTAAAGAAATCATTCCCTCTTCTCAAAGCTGTTACTTGAATTTTGACAGTTGCTAAAATGGTGCTATTTGCAATAATTTACAAGTTGAAGGCAATACGTGCTTCCTGATGTTTTGCAGATTCTAGCTTTGTATTCAAATGTGTATATTGTGAGCCTGTTATAAGAGATGATAGTAAAATGTCATTAAAATTTTGATAATGAGCTTATTGTCGACTGTCTTTGTAGGTTTACAGAATTTGGGGGCACTACTTCTCACAGGCCAGTCGAAGATCTGGCCTTTGCAGTTGCTCGCTTTATTCAGAAGGGAGGATCCTTTGTAAACTATTATATGGTAGGATTCACCTTGTAGCAAATAGGTTGTTCTAGCACGTGTCATTCTTATATGGCTTCATTGTAAGAGTAATTCAATTGCTCTTCTTTGCAGTATCACGGTGGGACAAATTTTGGCCGTACTGCAGGAGGGCCATTTGTTACAACTAGTTATGACTATGATGCACCTATAGATGAATATGGTATGTTCTGTCTGGCACGAGATAAGATTCAGTGCTGACATTCTCCTTGGTTAACAGTGTTAAACTGGAACAGAGACAATTTTTTTCTGAATCACATAGAATCCTTAAAAAGCAATATGTTTTTTATCTTCAAAAAAATGAGGTTTAAATCCCACTTTAAGTTCCTTGCCACCTAAGGGGTCAAAATAAACAGTTGGATCTTAAATATTTTTAAACATGTAAATTGTTCTGAGTTTGGTATTTTATTCCATTTTCCAAAATGCTTGAAATCCTTCAGAACATGAACTATTGCTTTTTTGCTTGCTTTGGCAGGGCTTCTTAGGCAACCGAAGTGGGGGCACCTTAAGGAATTACACAAGGCTATAAAGCTCTGTGAGGCTGCTTTAGTTAGCAGTGATCCTGAAGTTAATTCTCTTGGGACTTACCAGCAAGTAAGTTAAGCATTCTGACTGGTTTTATACTTGATAGCCTGCTTTAGTTTAAAGTCTTGTTTGAAAAAGGAAAAAAAGTTGAAAAGTTGAAAATGCTATTGTAAACACAGAATGAGCTGACACCATTGTCTTTTCAGTCTTATGTGTATTCTGCAGGGCCTGGAAATTGTGCTGCTTTCCTTGCAAATTTTGATGCGAACTCTGATGCAACAGTCGTATTTAACAATCGGCACTATCACATCCCTGCTTGGTCTGTTAGCATTCTCCCTGACTGCAGAAATTCAGTGTTCAATACTGCCAAGGTGATAACTTAATTCTTTAGAATGCCAGTGTGTGTCAAAACTCTTACTGTCTAATTTAGTTGGTGGTTTTACTTGTATGCTCTGGTCCACAATTATACAACTTATTGGAATAGGGTTGATATGTACAAATCCAGACTATCTACATTCTTCTTTTTTAAACTGCTATCTATGTGTTCTAATTTGATCAAAGAATAGCAAGTTGAGTTTCATAGTTACGTATGAACATTTTGGAATGGTCCCTGCTACTTTTGTTACTGTTTAATCTCGATGCTTATCTGAAAGGAGAAATGTGGAGGCTTTTAAAGTATTTTTTTTATTTATTGGTTCACGTCATGCTTGTATACTAATTAATAAGTTTTGTAATTTTGACACAATATTTACAGAAATTTGCAGTAATTATAATCTTTAGTTGAAATTTGAAAACATTTCTTTTTTTTTTATTCATAGGGAAAATGTATTTATTAAAATAAGCTCTCTTCTAGAGTGCATTGTATTTCTTCCATGCATTGATAGAATGTATCCGAGAAACTTTGGTCATACATAAGTTTAAAATTTATGGCACTAATATATTCACACGTCTCTATGACAGGTCACTGTCCAAACATCTCAAATGAAAATGGCACCCGTTAAGGGATTTGCTTGGGAATCATTCCAGGAATATGTTGCCTCCAATGAAGATAGCTCTCTCACTGCAGTAGGTTTGCTGGAGCAGATAAACACTACAAGAGATAATACCGACTACTTGTGGTACACTACAAGGTGAGATATACCTTTTCCACATCTTTGTTTCATACTGTCGTTTTCTCAAGGGTTATTGAGTTGAATATTTTATTAAAGATTCTTATGAATTAGAATGACTGCTTTTTGTTGGTTTCAACTTTCACATTGTTGAGATTTGTAACTATTATTTTAGAGAGGTTAGCTAATTTCTTCTGTTCTAATTCATAAATTGTAAGATAACTCTAGTCGATTTCTTGCATGCTTATCCTTTTTGCAGAGTAACTTTATTCAGTGTCTTGCATGCTTATCCTTTCCACTTTTGGACATCTCACTCTTAATAACCTTGCCTTTCATTTACACTTCACATTTGACCTGTTTTATGGCAAACCCCATGCATTGATTGTGTCTGGGCTCTGAATGCTCTTCTGTTTTAACTCCTAAAAATAACGGCACAGTAATCTTGAGAACAGATGAATGTTCAACCCAATCATAAATATAAATTTTGCTCTTTTTCTTCCAAGTAGATCTGTATTATATAATGCTTCCTCTAGATTCTAAATGTTTTATGTTGAAATTGTGGATTATACCACTTCTAAAATTTCTCTCTTGCAGTAGATAGGAAGACTATTTGATGAATGGTCATTTGGTTGGTTTGTTAAACAATAATCTTGAATCAATTAAAAGTTAGGAGTTTCCTTTTGCCTGGCACGAGTTGGTGGTTTCACATATTAATACAGTCATCGAATCCTGTGTGGTGCAGTGTTGAAGTTGGTCAGGATGAGCCCTTCATAAAGAATGGTGGCCTTTCAGTTCTTTCTATACAATCAGTACGTGATGCATTGCATGTTTTCGTCAATGGAGAATTTGCAGGTATAAGGCCATCTAACATCCCTGAATCTTGAGGGTGCCTTCTAATTTAGTGCTGGGTGCCCTCTAATTTAGTGCTGTTCAGTCAGACATTCAGAGTGGATTAATAATTGCTAATGTTTGATCTGTGTTTTTGGTTTTTGGATGTTGAGACATACAAATTGAGAGTTGGGAGGACTTTTCATAATGGATTTATGCTTTTCATGGGTATTTGCAGGTTCTCAATTTGGAAGTAAGGAAAACCCAAGAGTGAGGTATTCATCTGGTGTGAAGCTTAGGGTTGGAACAAATGTAATTGCACTCTTGAGTATGACAGTCGGTTTACAGGTTTGTTTCAAACCACATGTAGGCAGTTGCTCCTGTATTTTTTATTTTGTTTGTTAGTTGCATATGTGAAAAAATTAGGTGAATGGGCACCAATTTCTTGTTTTTGACTAATTTCATGTATAAGAATTTAGTCATTGGTTGTTTATGTGACATATGAAACCAGATAGAGTATTACTGCTTGTCACTATAATGCTTTTCCACATGAGATAATAATTCATGATTTATCTGTTTATGGTCACAGAATATTGGACCCCATTTTGAATCTTGGAATACAGGGATTCTTGGTCCAATTACACTTAGTGGCTTTAAGGAGGGAACACGGGACTTGTCAATACAAAAGTGGTCTTACCAGGTTTGGGCCATGTTAATGCAAATCTGTTCTTTTGTTTACTTAGATAGGATACTGTAATCTGGATTGGTTACGTTTTTTAGATTAGATACATGTTTTCTGGAGCACACATGGATAAGTAATTCAAAAGGATTAAAGTCATTAATTTTGGATCAAATATGTTGTCTTTTGTCTTCCTGCTAAGCAGGGTGATACTTGTGTTTTTGCATATGGTCAATATTGGATATACATAGAATGTCTAACTGATCAGTGGAGAGATGCTTTGATAAGTGGACATATGGCAGGCAGTGCTTAAATTTAAAGCCTACTTTTGGCTATATACCAACCAAGATTGGAACTGCGATTTGAGTATTTTTCCTTCCTAACATCCAGTAGGCCCATATGTTCTACTTACTCCTTTGCAAAGTGTTACAGTTGGCCAAAACAATAGAGAGATGCTTTGACAATTGGGCATTTGACAGAGAGTGCTTAAGTTTAAAGTCTATTTTTGGCTACATATCAATGAAGATTTGAACTGAAATTGATTATTTTTCTTTCCTAACATCCCACTAGCACCATATTTTTTATTAATACTCCTTTGCAAATTATAACAATTGGATGATTTTCTTTGATGCGTTTCACCTGTAACTGGTGGATCTGGGTGCTTTTTCATTGCTTTCTCTTTAGATTCTAGAACAACTTAAGTTTCTTCCTTAATATCCAAGAAAGTGAGCATGAGTTTTGGGGATAAAGGATGTTCTTTTGGAGCTCAAATGTGAAAGGGTGAATCGTATTGAATGGATTACAAATTTGTGGTACAAAATTTCTGGGAGAAATGCTTGTTTGGCATCTTGTGATTTATCATTGTTGATGATACATGTCCAATTGATTTTGCAGTGATTTTCTAATGTATGTGTATATCTTACCTTTTGTGCATACAGGTTGGTTTGAAAGGTGAATCAATGGATCTCCATACAATAGAAGGGCATTCCTCTGTTGAATGGATGAAAGAAGTAGTGGTTCCTCAGAGACAGCCACTAACATGGTACAAGGTATGCTACTGATGTTAAATGTTAAATCCATGATTTTATGTCAGCAAACCATTGGGACCGTGAAAATGTTTGCACAGTACAATTTATACTTTGTTTGAACTTTTTTCTTTAAAATCTACTGTACAGGCAACATTTGATGCACCAGCTGGTGAAGATCCAGTAGGATTGGATTTGAGCATGATGGGGAAAGGCCAAGCTTGGGTAAATGGGCAGAGTATTGGACGGTACTGGCCTTCTTATCATGTCAATGGTGTCTGCTCAGATGGATGCAACTATCAAGGAACTTTTCGACCAAAGAAATGTGCCGAAAATTGTGGCCAGCTTTCTCAACGCTGGTGAGATTTTTAAATTTTTTTGTGTTAGACTGTAACATTTGTCAATCTTGTTGCGATAAAGTTTGATTTTAAGAGCTTTAAAAAAAATGGTAAGAGTCATTAAGAGGAATAGGCAGTTGATAGGCAATAATTTTCATGGTTTCAGGTATCATATTCCTCGATCCTGGCTGCAACCAACTGGAAATCTGTTGGTGCTTTTTGAGGAAATAGGAGGTGACGTTTCAGGGACATCACTTGTCACAAGATCTGTAAACAGCGTTTGTGCTCATATGGCTGAATCACATGCACAATCTATTAATTTTTGGCGCCTTGAGAGTACTGACAGAGTGCAGAAGTTACACATACCAAGACTTCATCTCCAGTGTGATGTAGGACAACAAATATCTGCCATAAAGTTTGCAAGTTTTGGAACTCCCCAGGGAGAATGTGGAAGTTTCCAGCAAGGTTCTTGCCATTCTCCAAATTCATTTGCAACAATAGAAAAGGTTTGTACTTCGTATCTAGCAAGGTTTACTGGAATTTGTTTATTTATTTAATTATAGACTAAGACAAAGACAGGGAGTAGCTTTTGTGTTTGCTAGTTCCAATGTGTGCACAAGTACACAAAATTAAGGTTAAAGAGGGAGTTGGTGGACTGGAGAGAAGAGCAAGTGGAGCACTATGTATGGCATAATTCCCTGTAAATGAAAGAAAGAAAAACTACTGTCTGCAAATTATCAGAGTTATGGAACTTAAAAAAAATAAGTTCACTTACATTAGAGAAGTACTAGAGTGAAAGAATCCTAGGTTACAAAGAGCAATCAAACTCTAATCACTAAATAAGTGTAATCATAACAAGAGGGACGAATGTAAGTGGTTAAACCCCAAATCAAAAGAGAACTGAAAGAACCAATTACAATTATAAATAGCCCCGTGAGGGAAGAATTGCTCAATGAAGCCATGAAACATGGAGTGAATGGCACGAGAAAACTATGTTCTAATGAGGCATTATTCTCTCAAAATATTTAGAAGCTTCCTTAAATTGAAGTGGATTCATATCTGCTATTAAACTGATTTTAATTTCTATTATGTTTACATGGGCACATAACAAGGTGCTCTAGCATTCAGTGAACTTGATGTCATTTGATTAGGTTTATGTGAACCCTTTCTTAGAGTGTTCAAAGGTTGCCACTCATAGTATTGTGTTTGGAGAGACTGAAGAAAATCCAACTGAAAAAACTCAAGTTTTCCCAATATTACGGATCAAATATATTTTTTGAGAACCTTGGCTACGTTAGGCTAAAACCATACTAGTTTTAATTCTATTATCCGCAAAGATCATTCAGCATGCAAATACAAGTCATGACTCTGTAAATGATTGTGCTGTAAGACACTCTGACATGTCAAATGAGCATATGCAAATGAGTCTAGAGTTACGTATGCACTGACAAGCTTCACTATAACTCCCAAACCGGAGGCAAGCCAGTCTGAGTGGTATTGCTGGGATTTGAACACAACCAATATCTGTGTCTCAACAGCTTACCAATCAGTCTACATCCCGGGGACAAATGGATGCAAAATATTAGATTGATAAGTTTGAATGCATTCAAAGCATAATGCGTAGATGTAATTCTTTTGTGCTGGTGTAAATCTATCTTTACCTCTTTCACCACTTCTGCTTATTGATTTCTGAGCTGCTTTGACTTTCTTTGTTAGTTTGAGGATACATATAGCAATTTCTTGATTCAACCCTCTACAAAATTTGTAACTGTCCTGCCATCTTTTTGTTGCTGAGCATGCTATTTTTTATCTGATAAAGCAATGTATGTATTTAATAGTTTGTCATATTGTTTTGGAATGGGTCTTGTATAAATTGTTGGACCATTGATCAGAATGCATCGCTGTTAACCTCTCTGGATAAAACAGATTTTTCATATTACTAGTAGCAGTTGCTAATATCGATAGGAGTAAAAACTAATATACTAAACTACTACGACGTCGACAACCATTATTTTCACAGGTTCTATGATGGGTATTTCTTGTGTATGCAATATGTGTCATTTTATGAAGTTTATAATAAAATTTACAAGCTCTATGACTGCATTTGTCATTCCAGATTTTGCTTGTTAGGAAATTGTTTGGGGTAGTTTATAACTCCAAAAGAAGCTGACAAAGAACTTGTTTTGGCAGAAATGCTTGGGACAGCAAAAGTGCTCCTTGAATGTTTCTCATAAAATGTTCGGTGGAGATCCATGTCCAGGGACTTTGAAACATGTGGCAATTGAAGCCGTTTGTAGTTAGTGGAGATTTGAGGACTAGATAATGGTCCAAAAATTAATTTATTCTTATGGAATATTTTTTCTCCTCTATGTTCCTTTGCCAAGCATAAGTTTATAGTTTTGTACACATACAAGCTTTGAAGATTAGCTTTCCGCCATGTAAGGTGAAGAGCACAGAGCGTTCAGAAAAGCCTCATATTGTAATTCTCAAAATGTCAATTATGAATAAAGCGTTCAGAAAAGCCTCATATTGTAATTCTCAAAATGTTAAACAGTTTGGCAGAGTGCTTTCTTTGTACTATATGTATTGATGCAGTTTTAATAGATCGTTTGTCTGTTCTATAGCATTAAAGACTGGTAGCATTCTTTTTTATTTTTTAATGTTCCGTATCAGCTATTGCCCATTGGCCAAAAATTTTACACTTGTCTCAAGTTTTGTTTCTTCAAATTTAGTTTGCAATGCCAGTCTATTTTAAATTTTCAGTTTGGTATTATAATCTGTAAAGAAATTTATTGTCTTGACGAATCTGAATTAGAATGAATTCCGATGTGGTAAGCTATTTCAAAGATCTTTGGGTGCGTTAAACCATTTTGACGTTGTAATGGTGCACTGAGAGAACCTTGGGAACATGCTGTGGGGTTTGTTTTAAATGCCATATTTCGTGGGCATTAATAACTTAACTGAGGTTTAAAGAAATTGCAGAGCTTTTGCAGGGAACTACATTTATGTTTAGGTGAAATAAATATGTAGCATTAAAAATATCCAAAAACACATCCTTTACATAAAATATCCTATAACAATTAATTGAAAGTACAAGGATAAAGTATTCTGACCAAGGACAATGAGTGGGGTTGGAAAATAGTGGATATCAAAATAAAATGAAATAATTGCAATATTTAGTTGCATCTTGTTGGTAAGAAAGTGAAGCTGAAGACGTTTGGGACGGATTTGTTACAAATATTAGAATTTTTTAGGTCTTGTAAGATGTGTTACAATTTACAAATTGATTGTGTTGCTTTAATCTAGATCTTTGCTTGTGAAAATGATTGAGTGGAAATGATCTTATGAATATATTTGAATTGTAGCAAGAAATGAATTTACCAATGGACTATTTGAAATTCATTTGCTTCAATTTTTGATGTTTAAATGTTTGTAAGGATAGACGGTGATTAAGAACACATTTAGAAAATCTATTGAATCGTGAGTGTTGCCAAGATGTTTTCCATGACATCAAAAGATCTATCTATTAATGTCCAATACAATCGTTAGAGTTAATGAATTCACGAGAGGCAGTCAAGTCATGTCACGAACTCGAGCATTCTGCTGCGCAACATAAGGAGACGAAGGGCACACACCTTGCAACAATCCCCTAGCGCAAGCGAGGGGTTCGATCTCGTGACCGAGGCTTTGATACTAGTTGTTGCAAACCCAGTTGTCGTTGCACCAAAAGATCGACCTATCAATGCTTGATACAATTGCTAGAGTTAATGAATCCATGAGAGGTGGTTAATCCATGTCATGAACTCGAGTGTTGTGTAGATTTTTCATTGTAACAATCTTCTTTTTTCTTTCTACTCTTATAGTGAGCCCTCCAGTAGTGAACTTATTGTATTCAATGCTGCAATTACTTTAAATTGTGAGCTAATCCTCATCGTGGATTGTGGTTTTTCTCTTGGATTTTTCACGTAAATTTGGTGTTCTCATGTGTTTGGATGTGTTTGCATTATTGTTTTTCATGTTTACATTTTGCTAATGCATGATAAGAGTTTGATGGTTGTTAAGGGTTTAAGGATTAATGCAGATCTGAATGTTAATGAGGGTTTTGATGTTTTAATGTACAACTGATTCACCCCTCTCAATTGTCTTGTGCATTCAACAATTTAGAAAGAGTTTCTTTGGATTTAAGTTAAATCCTTAATGGAGACTCCTTTGTGTTTATCACAACAAAAATTAAAAAAAAAAATTGTTTCATCTTTTGAGGTATTAAATGAAATCATTTGGAAATATTATTTTATAAATATGTAGTTTGTAATATTATATTTTTTAATATATAAACATTTTATTTTTATAATGAAAGAATCTATTATGAAAAAAATGACTTATATTCAAGAAATTAGAAAAAATAAGATCGACAAATCTTAAAAAAGGATTTTTGTTTCAAATAAATGAATTTTAAATTTGATGTTATGTTAAGAGAAATGTGTTAAGGAATAATATGGGTTTGAAAATTTGTTAGTATTAATCAAAAATTAATAATAAATTAAATCTTTAATAATTTTTATTTTTTTTTGCACTAGATAGTGAAGATAGTAGTTTAATAAATCATAATTTTTAATTTGTAGTATAATTTATTTGTTATGAAATAATGTTATTCAATAAAAAATAAAATAAAATTGATTAAAAAACAAAAACGATGAAAACATTTTTAAATAAAAAAAATGTTTTGAACTTATGTAGAAAATGCTACATCTCATTAGTGTACATCTTTAAATTTTTGACAATTTGTTTCTTATAATTAACATAAATTAAAAAATATTGATTTTGAGTGTCTTACTTAAGCTAAAAAGTGGGGCACATTATTGCGTGATCATTGGAGTCATAAAGTCTATAATCAAATTCTTAACAAACTTGCTTTACAAATTCAAGTGAGATTAAGATAACAAGCAAGTGTGCAGTGGAGACTTAAGATGATGTATACTAATGCAATGTTTTTACAAAGTTGCTATGATGTTCTTAAGATGCTTTGTGACAAGTCCTTATGTAAATCTTAAGATGATTTTCAAATGAGTGAATGCTTTTAAACACAACTACCAAGCAAACAAATCAATACAAATGTATGCTAGGACGGTTCATAACAATTAAGATGAGTGAGATGGTAGGGATTTATTTTGAATTTGAATTTGAAAAGTTTATTGTTCAAATTTGTGATTGTGAAAATGATTTAGTTTTGTACTTGCAAATTTAAATAGGGATCAAGGACATATCTTTGGGGATGAGTTATAAGGGGATTGGGATACGTTAATGGCATTAGTTGAATTCATGCAAGAATAGGCAACTTGGAAACTTGTTATTATATTTGTGACACTTTAATAAAAATTGACCTAAAACATAAGAGAAAAGGGCATGTGTATGCAATTTTCACTATTACATAATGTAATTGGTGAAAATGCATTCTTTGTACATTTCCCCTTCATTTTACTACTATTACAATGTCTTAAGTATAATGTCCTAGCACATGATCTTAATTGATTTAGCAATCTTATTGGCCTAGACTCATATTGACTCCTAAATACCATTTTATACCTACTCAAAGCAACTCTAATCTAGCTTAGTACCTTAGGTGTGGTTTTGACACATTTTCAAAATCCAAATTTAATCAGGAGCTAACTCAATTCCAATATTAAGAACCTCAATAGAAAACATATAAATATGTAATATATTTAGAAATGATCAAATCTTTAAGTTAGCACAACAAAATAAATACTTACTTTGAAGGGGCCAACCTCCCAATGCCACTTGGAGGAGGCAATCCTCCCAATAGAACATACAACCCAATAATAATTTTCAAAATATTTTCCACTTGATAAATTATTGCAATATACTTTCTTCCTAAAGACAACTACTACTATCCTATGCATGTAAGATAAATAATTTATTCTAATTAATTAGTGGAATGTTTTAAAAATCATATGCATCACAATATATTATTTATTACTACCTAGAATGCACTATAATACTATACCCTTAGGTATACTACGTGCGTAACTATCCATTATTTAATGACCAGTGCCAAAATTTCAAATTGTGTGCCTAAGTACAAAATGACATCAACCCTAGGTCATTTAAGAACTGAAGAATTATCAAGATCCATAATGTGAATGTGAACACATTCTATTCCTTGTCATGTGCCTTCATATATTACTTTACTTTTAACCTTAAAGCATGCTTTTTCTCATGATTATCACCATTCACCTTTGAGTGGCCCTAAGGAGATACCACATATTTGTTTTATGCATTATAATGATAAATTGCCTCTGAAGCCCAAGGAGATTTTCCTTTGGGCCTTTTTATGCTTTCCTATGATATATCTTTGGACAATTATGGAGTCCTTTTATACATCTCATATTGAACACACACACACACACATCATAGTCATTCCTAAAGAAGCAAAAATGAATATCTTTTATAGCTTTTACTTGAAATATGTGAGGATAGTGTGTAACTATCTAACAATTCATATCCTACACCCTCCTCTACTATAAAATATTATCCACACACATAAGGACATTGGGCATATTGAGCATGGCGTTCACATTATTTGAGCTCCATTGATGTGGAACATTTAGAAGGTTGTATTAATGATTTTGAACAAATCTATTAAAAAAGGATTACACTAGTGAGATGTTACATAATCTTGACATCTTACATCATTCTTCATAAAATGGCTATGTGGACCTTTTTTTGCAAATTATGATAGTAGCAATAAGCCATTTCTTCATATAAGATTTTTCAAAATTATATCTTTCCAGATTATTTTCATGACAAATTGCTTGCTAGATTATTTCCAAAAAGTTTTGAGTGGTTATGCACTTGCATGGTTTTACTCCATGCCTCATATTTCTATCACTTCTTTTGTGGAGTTAGCAAATGGCAATGCTTTTGTGGAATATTTTTATTCAACCTAAGATTACTATTGATCAAATCATACAATGAAAACAAGAGAAGTCTAAAACAATCAAGGATTATAGGTTAATATTTTTGTAAGGTTGAAAAATACACACCTTACAATTTAATACTATAAATTATCCTCATTTTAGTGTCCATCTCCTTAGCATGTTTCTAGGATGCATTTACCCTAGCCTAGGCCTTCAAACCACTCTTAGTGTCAACTTTATTTTTGTGATTTTTCATGTATAAGTTCATTTTATATATTTTTATGTGCTCCCAATGTTTGTTTAATGTTTTATTTTTAGTTTGTAATTTTTTTGGACATGCTATACTTGGATATTATTGCTAGCACACAAACATTTGTGTGGGAGAATTTCCATCCCATGATAGTATAGTCATAAATCACCAATTTTCAACCAAACATTCTTTCAACTTCTAAATTTCATGTGTAATTGTTGTATGAATCATGATAAAGTCTTAATAGTTACCTTTTTCTAAGAATAGCTTTTTGGTGATCTTTAATCTTCTTTGCACATTCTCTCATGTAAGTTTGAACTCTCTAAGGTGAATTTCAACATTCTGTTTGGTTTCTTGAAAGAACTCTCCATGAACAAACACTCTATTAGCTTGTTATTAGCATTTTACTTCACCAGTTTTCATAATGTTTCTTCTTTAATTTGTAGGATTCTTGTGATAGAGTTTCCTTGCTTTTTGTTGGAGGTTTTTACATTGGAGGATAACTTATCATTTACAAATGCAATTTATTTTTACTAGCAAGAGATGCATATTATTTACATCTTTTTTGATCTAGGTAACATTTGCATTTGTTATTTCCCTACATCCTCTTTTTGCTTCCAATCCTTCATCTTTATTTTAAAAGTTTTACTATTTTGTAGTATATTGCTATTGTTCTTATTATTATTCTCACTCTCTCCATTCTCTCAAGAGAAAGCTATAAGCATTCTTATGTATTGCTGTTTTACTACACTTGCTCTTGTTGGCACTAGTTCTCACCTCCTACTATTTTTCATTACTATACACACTAGGATATTGGTAGCTTTGTAGACTAGGGTTATTGATATCAATATTTAGCATCATATTTACACTCTTTTAAATTCTAGACACACTTAGGATTTATAAGGGTACACATTATTGATCTTCATTCCATTCTATTTTCTATCTATACGAATTCCCATGGAGGTCAAAACTTGGCCATGTTGGCAAGCTCCCAAGTAGTCAACCCTTCTCCTTATGTCTTTGCTATAGGTCTCTCTTGAAGAATATTTCATGTGGAGTTTTGCATTCTCTAAACCTTTCTTTATCATTCTTTTATTTCATTTAAATTGAATCTAGTTTAAACCATCTTATTGTTATTCTATATTTTTTTGTATTTCCAATATTCTATGCTTTTCGTCTTCACCTGTGTGTATAAAATTTGGTATCACTCTAGGTTTTTAATTCTTTTGTTACATTTAAACAATTTAATGCAACTAAAGGATTCCATTCCACTTGGTGGACTAGAGCACTAAAGTGCTAGTGCCTAAACTAAGTATCTCCTAAATTCTTTCTCAAGGTTCTTGTCCAATCCAAGTTTATTGTTCTATAGTTTATTTTTATTTCTATTTCTTTGTTTCTAGCATTTTTTTATTTCCATTCCCAACTTAGTATTTTAAAAAAAAGGATAAATGTAGTTTAATTAGACAATAGTACAAGTTAGATAAGATTAAATATATATTCGCAGTTAAATAATAATATTTTTCAATCATAGTCTTATTTAGTGATTGGAAAATGTTTGAAGTCTTAGGATAACACGATAATCAAATCCTTTCACCTTTACATTTTGGATGAGCCCACATACTTTCACCTAAAATTTATTTATTTTTTCCTAATTCACCTCTCTTTACATTTTGGTGAACGCAACCAAATTCTCGTTCAAAACAAATACATGAAAACCACACTTTTTTTTTGGGTATATTTTTGAAATGTATGCACAAAAACTTTGTATTCTTTTTGTTTATGGGTTTTACCACATAATATTTATTTTCTTCTCAACTTATGTGTCGAAGTTTGTGTAATTATCTCAACGTCTTCTTCATTTACGCCCATCAACCTTTCCAACTATTTCTATAGAAAGCCTCTTTCTCATCTTCCTAGATATTGCCCTTACTTTGAAAGAGAATCCTCACAATGGGAAGGAGGAGTTTGATCATGATGAGGTATTCAATATGGTAGATTTTGAGAACGTCCACAAAATATACCAACATTTAGCTATCCTTTAAAATATGTAACATCCCTCATTCCTAGTCTCTTTATGATTTTATGATGTTCCAATTCTATCGCAAAATTACATGTGTTCTATTGACTTATGTTGGTGCAAAGTGTTAGTTCAATGTATTTGTCTATATTGTGTGATTACATTACCATGATTAATTGATTAAAGGTGATATATGATTATATTATTTCCTAACAATGATACTAAAGTATGTGTGAATATCATGTTTTGCAATAGATACATGTATTGACAAAGAAAAACTAGGTCCTCAAGTGTTCTTAAATAATCTAATTGTGTGGGCAATTAAATAATACATTAAATTAAGACAAATAATTACTCTAGGAAATAAATTAATTGATGGTTTGGTTACTCTATTTGAGTGTATAAAGGCCATTCTATTTATTTATTTGGTAATTAATTCTTAAGATTAAATAAAAAATGAAATAATTAGATAAAACAATTAATTTATATTTGAAACTTATATTTTATTTTAAATTAATTATATAATTTATGATTTCTCCTATCTTTAAGAAATAGAATTGATGTGATTTTGTGTTTTAATTACTGTAATATTGAAATAATTTTTTACATTCAAATCTTTATTTTAGAATCGAAAATCTGTTGTCACTAAAAATACAATGCCGAATAAGATCTTCACTAGCTTGGACTGTAGCTGCTAAAATAATGTCCTCTACTCAAACCACCTCCTTCTACTGAATTGATGTATGATATTAATCTTAAATCGGAAAAAATAAATAAATGAATTCTACCTCCATTCTCTAAGATGAAGCGAAATTTTGATGGTACATCTTGAAGAAAGACCCAAGATTGTCTATAACTGATTATATTATCGATGACAATTCAGATAAACTTTTGAAGACCAAAGCAATTAAACTTTCTGATAGTTCTAATGGTTCAAATAATAAAACTGAAACACATGCATATCTTCATTATCTGCAAATGATAAAAATGGATAATTACAACAATATCTTCATTAAAGACATTTCACAATTGATCATCAATGCTATAAAAAAATAGAAGTACAATTCATTTAAAACAATGAAGCAAACAAGGCTGCCGACTTCTGGGCAAAGAAGGAATTGATTAACTTGAAGAATAAAAAACGTTCGATTCAATAATGGTAATTGATATGCAAACCTTAAAAGCTATTCCGATTAAAAGGCCATATGTAGGAGTCACATATTTTTTGTTGAGTGGAAGTTCTCATCTATTTCATAAAGTTTCCTTTGCCAACTGTATTACGTGGTAACTCATAATCGCCTGATTATAACACATTAATTGTCCAACTCTATTTTCCACTCATTTATTTGACATTACCACTGCTATTAGCTTTTGGATCACTTAAATCAGAGATGATAACTGTTACATAATCTTATCCGGGTGAGACGCCATCTTCTATCTATTTATATCCTCTTTTTGATCATGCAATTATTTCTGCCAATTTTATTATCTTCCTCCTTTATTGCTAAATAAATAATTTGTCATAATGAGTGAGCTTCAACATAATAGGTCAATACAGATGTCTCCTTAAGAGTGAGCTACCCTTCCTAGGTCCGTGGGACTTCATCATGTGTTCTCCATTGTTGGTCTTTAGGTTGAAATAGCCATCCACAAGGTGGTTGACACAAATCTTCTAGAGGTGGCTCCGAGATTCTTTATTATTATGAGGTGGTTTTTTTTTTTTTTTAACACCATGGTTCTAATTTAGGGTATAATCCTTTTAGATTCATTCATCTTTGGATGCATCTATGAATATCTTTTCTTGGTGGATGCTATTCATCATGATGTAGTAGACTATGATGCTTTGGTTGGATCAACTTTGATAGGGGTTTATTTCCCCTCAAAATATTAGATAAAAATTCAATATCATGTGTTTCATGCTTTGTAGTTTGGGCTATTAAGTAACTGTGGTCTAGTCTTCATGCATGCCCTACACTCTCATAGAGCTCAATTAAAGGAGATTTTTTTTATTAAAGATATCATATGCCTTTATGGCCTTTCAATTCCTTTGCCATTACAACCCCCATCAACCTTCTCATTCTCTAGTCTCTACTCCAACTCTTGCACTTGCACCCTCTCTACAACCTATTAATGAGGCTCAAGCTCTTCTAGATCTATGTAATATGCTTTATATATGTTTTATTAGTTCCTGCCATGGAACTATTGCAAAGGGGGGCTGCTTTAAATAGTGATTAATATTTGGTTGAACAACCAATCAAGATTTGTTTTATAAATTTCTAACTTGCATCAGTGAAGTTATACAACTTTTTACGGAAAATATTGCTTGAAATCATTTTGGCACTCTTGAGTTGGAGGTGGAAATGGGTCTGCAAATTGTCAGAGGCTCTACTAATACTATGAGGTAAGAGACCGCGTAAATTTCAAGGCTGTTGCAAATGTTGCAAATTGTCAAAGGCTCCTCTAAACATTACGAGGCAGGAGGATGGAGTTTACACATGTTCAAAAGCTGTTACCCAACTTGCAAAGCCATGTCCCATTTTTTAGACTTTACCATAGTCAGGCCTACACTCTTCGTCTAACCTCATTATTGTATTTATTTGGTTCACCATCTCTAGCATCTTCAGTTGGTACAATTTCTTCAAGCTTTTGCGATGGCATAGCTAATGGAGTCTGCCTCACTACTTTCATTCTTTCATGCACATAGTCCAACGTTAAGCCTTCTGAAAATATATTTCCAATTATAGTTATACACAAGTAGAATTATGAGTGTCTAAACATTGAAGAAACCCTAGTCAAGATACAATGGTGAATCCTCTAAAGCCATGGAAAATAGAGTATGCCAAGTCTGGTGGTTCATCGTGCAAGGCGGTGCACAAATACCATCGAGAAAGACGCCTTCAAGAATCACCAAAATAGTGCAGTCTCAACAGTTTGATGGCCAATTTCAGCGAAGAAATGGCTTGGAGGGTACAACTGTCTCAAAATTTGAAGGAGATTTACATTCATCTATGTCAAACCTCTCCATCGAGCAATCCAATTAGGTTTCTATTCTATTTCTTTAAACCCTATGAGTATAATCATAATATAAGCTAAATACACTAGATCCAATAGACTCTAAGCAATACTTAACTAGTTAAGCTATACTCCCAATGAAATACTTGAAAACATAGAACAAAGAAGCCATTTAAACATACTCTATTAAGAAATGCATAAAGGAACCTATTTAAATGCCTCAAACCTCATCCCATCGGGGGATTGGTGTTGCATTGATGTGGAATGTCAGCCCTTTCCCAATCCCTAGATTGAAACAAGCTCAAAGATGGGTTCCATTGATGAAAAATAAGCCAATATTGATGAAAACTAAGCTAAAAGGGATGAAAAGCTAAAATGCATGCAAGATGGATGAAAGTGAGTATTCAAATGTGCAACATAACTTTGCTAAAATGAAAGAGGATCCCTTTCTCTCCAAAATGAGAAGTATTTATAGGAGAAAATGGTGAATCAATGGTCAGGATTACTTTGATCAATCAATGGATGAGAAGCCATGAGAGGTGAAGGCATGGATCAAGGATTCTCATCAATGGATGAGAATGCAAGTTGACATGGATCAAAGAGTTAATCAATGGCTCTCATTGATTCAAAGAAGCACACTTCCTAAAAATTAGGAAGTTTGTTACAAAGGAATATTCTATTTTTGGAGTTTAAATGGAGGAATATTCCTTAGAATATTTCCTTGCAAGTGGGAGGGTGGGGGAAAATAGAATTTAGATAATTAAAAATATGTTTTAATTGTGCAAGTTGAGTGAAATTAGGATTTTCATTAAACAATTAATTTATTTAATGAAAGAGGGTCAAATGACATTTACTTCAATAATTAAGATTATTTAATTAAATGAGAGGACATAAGCAATTTAATTAAATAATTCACATTACCTAATTAAATAAGATGAAAATTAGTGTGAAAGGGGTGAATTAGCCAAATAATAGTAATCATTTGATTAATAGGAGAAATTGATGAATTTAGTTAAATAATAAAGATTATTCAATTAAACAGTCGAAAAGAGGTGATTCATGAAGAAATAGTGTTAGTAATCAAATTCAAGTGTGCAATATTAGTTAGGACAATTTAAATTGTCTACATTTTTCCCCTCTTTGCAGCGAGGTACTTGTTGCATTGGTTTAAAGACTGATGCTTTTTGGATTTACACTGCTGCTAAGATCAAATATTTTTAAAAATTCTTAATTTTTTGGATGCCACGCTATTGCCCCCCGCGGAAGGAACTTAGTTGGTACCCTGCCCCCTCGAGAGATCGGGCAACAAATTTAATTTTTGGGTCGAGATCATGACAAAGGTTCAACATAGGTTCAAGTGTAAAAGATAGGCTCTAGGATTCGAAAACAGGCTCAGAAACATGCAAAACGCCTCAAAATATGCCCCATAGCTCAAAAATTGATGAAAAAGGATCAAAATGCAAGAGATCATTCATCTGATCCAGTCGAGGGAGCACAAACCTAACATTTTTTCCCACATTCGCAATTTGACTAACCAGGTGAGGATGTTTCTCGAAGCGATCAGGCTAGGGTTCATGACATAGATGCCTGAGATCAGGACACATTTAGCCATGATGACAACATTGATTGGGAGGTGGCATAGCGAGACTTCATCTTTTCACCTACCTACTAGAGAGGCAACCGTTACTTTAGAGGATGTTTGGCACATCCTCTAGGTGTCGATTCACGATGAGAGGGTCATCTATGACATGGATGTCGAGATGATAGCCTGCTATGACGTACTTGGTGTAGATACCCTTTGGATAGAGACTGCATAGATTGACTTGCAGGACTACAAAGGATAGGCACCAGACTTGACCTTCATTATTGGAGCTTTGATTTGTGGAGTGCTTGTGCCAGATTGACGAGGTAGAGGCTTCAACGTTGGTTGGGGGCTCACTTGGTCACGAATGATATTAGATATGACTTGCTTTGCATGGGGCTCCATGATACTTGTGTCTCTATATCATGATATGTATCAAGTCGTCTACATGGGAGGACAAAGTATAGGAGCCGGTGTTACATTGCTACACATCTGGGCTTGGAAGCACATAGTTGTGCTCAAATTGACTATCACTCTAGAACATATTGATAAGGATGAGCCCGCATTATACTGCTATGGAGCCTTGGCCACACTCCATCATACAGGTCCAACAAGTATCCCGTACTGGATATGAGTTATTGATGACATGATAGTGTTTTGATGGAGGCCATGGTTGTAGGGAACACCATGGTTTGATGACCATCAACAACTATTTTATGCTCGACATACTAGGTACATGCAGGGTCGGGAGCATATGATGATTGAGAGATACCTTCCAGATCGGGTTGCCTAATAGTTTGGGGAGGTGCAAGATGTTGTCCCACGGGAGTACAGGGTTGTATTTGCATGTACGACCTGAGAGATTGACTGGGGTCCGCAGATTCCACCTCAGGTGGCCATTGACGATTTTTGATAGTTCATCTCATAGCCATGGGTATACGTTGGTGGGCCCTATGATGTAGGCACTACAGTTGCCTATGATACATGGTGGTTATAGTTTGCACTAGTTTGGTTGATAGGCCTAGCAGTGGGACATGTACCTAATAGAGGGAGGGTACATGGATTAGGAAGAGGACAGGGCAGAGGGCACCAATAGCCTCCCCATGATGGACAATAGCCACATGATGGACAGGTGTCAGGGCATGACGGACAATAGCCAGGGCATGACAGTTAGCAGCCAGGGCATGACAATTAGTAGCCAAAGCATGACAAACAGCAGCCAGGGCATGTACCATTAGTTCATCCACTACATTAGGCATGGCGACGATGATGATGATGACCACCACCATACAAGTAGTAGTAGCAGGGTCAAGGTCCTGATCCTCTAGACGCCCAAATTTTAGCACTTACTGTAGAGAGGGACCAACTTCATTAATAGGTTCAACAATTGATAGGCTTGAGCGAAATGCAACCCACGTAGAGATTCAGAGGGTCACGAGAGAGCGTGAACAGGAGCGAGTGCAGAGACAACAGGTGGATCTACAATTTTCTTAGGAGATAGGGCATCAGGTGTAGCTAGAGGCTAGTGCACAATTCTAGGCCTAGGTAGGACAGGGCAATATACCTATAGTTTTGTACAAAGATGATATTGTCAAGGCTTCTTATTATCAAACACTATACCACCAGGATGTTTCCCAAGAGTGACGACAACCAGGCTATTTTGATAGGAGCAGAGTTGTGCCGAGTGGCTTGGCAAGATGTTCATTTAGGCAACCCTCATGGAGTGGCCATCATTAGCCATCGGGTAGCCAATAGGACCAACCTCGCCATGACGACAGATAGAGCCGAGGCTAGCCTCACATTTTGTAGACATTTTTGGATGTACATCCCTGATATGTTACATGTATATACATTCATCGTCTAATTTTTGATAGCTTCTTGTATATCTATTTTTGATGACATTTACACATTGATTCTGACTTTGCATCATGACAATAATTTTTTGACATATATATGAGATGGCCTGATTCGATTATGATACGATGTTTCATCATTTGATGTGATGTTTCATTTATTTCATGCTTTATGTTCATGTATGGATGCACATGCAATGGATGGATGGAAATGTTTATGTTGTGGATGCATTTCTTTATTTATGCATATGATATGATGTGATGTTTATATGATATGCAATGTATGATTTATGTTATGGATGTAGTGCGATGAATGATTTATACTCCTTTTCAATATCAACATGCTATGAGATGGATGCATTTCCTTTTGCGTATTTCCCATGTGATGATGTCATGCTGATGATTATGATATGATTATGTAGGATGAATGCATTATTATTTTTGGTGTCTATCATGATACCATGTTAGTGTGGAAAGAAGATAGAAGAATGGATTAACCATTGATTTTGAGATTGATTCAGAATTCCAACAAGTCTATGAGTCTTCATGACTTTATTAGATATGGTGATGAGATTGATGATTTGCTTGTTTCGGGGATTGGGATACTTCATCATTTCATTCCTTATTTATGATATAACACATAGACACGATGCATCAAGGTATTGATAACCAGGATGGAATTGTATCTAGTGCAATGGAATTTGACTCTGCAAACAGACAAGATAATCCTTTCTCACACCTTGACATACAAAAACCTTGTTGGAATTTAGTTTAGAAGTTTAGAACATTTCAGGCCAAAGCATACACAATAGTCAACAATCTATTCAAAATTACCCCCCTACACACAATAAAGAAAGTATTCAACAAAGTTATTTTACAAGAATATCCCACAAGCACAACAAACCAAAGATGATGATCGATGCCCCATTCTTTTCTCTCTAAATAATTTTGATAGACATCATCGAGAGGTCCTCAAAATGGGTCACTAAGATAAATCACAAGGAAAGATCAAAACAAATAGTCAGTGTTATTTATATCTCTTGCCAAAGTAATGTGTTTTGTTTAAGATAAGTATCCAAAGTAATTGCCAATGATGATTCCCATTGTAGGAAAGATGTATCTTAGGACATGTTAGTGGATTTTGGCTAATGTGGGATTTAATGGTAACTCCCCAACATCCCTAGGAACAATTGCTAGACCAAAATATCTTCCACAAGAGAGAGAATGGCAAGAAAGATTTCTTCAACAATGCAAGATTGAATAATGGTTGAATATGGTTGAATATCCAAATGTACATGAGAGGCCTTGCTTATAAAGGCAAGGTGAGAGACAAGATTAGAAAAGATCATGACAAGTACCTTAATCCTATTACATGAGACAACTAACAAACTAACTACCTAGGAATCAAGCAATAAAGCTAGATAAGATAAGTTCTAGAAAATCCAACTAAGACTTCTAGAAATAATCTTATATCCTAAGTAAACTTAACATGTGAATATATCCCCTAATTCCCTAGTGAGTGAATTAGCTAGGTACAAGACATTTATTCACACCAACACCCCCCCTTAAGTGCAACTTAGGGAGAAGATTATTATGCAAACTATGCAAAGATGAAGATGAATAATGGTCATGGCTACTAGGCCGTGTTAGGTACCCATTTACAATGAAAATGTAATCAATGCAATCAATCAATCAATCTCTCACAACTAGAGAAAAGGAAAAAAGCCAATGGGAAAAAAATCCTCTCCAAAAGAGAGAAAACAAAACAAACAAACATGATGTATGGAGGACTCAATGATACCCCCCAAGGAATACATACATCATGTATATACAATCAATAACCCCCTCATAAGAGGGAAAAAGAGAGACAAGATATCCCCCCCATAATGAAGAAGCTCCAATGCCGATGAAGAATGCGTGAAAATAAAAGATGATCCAATGTCTGCAAGCAACATATCTCCCCTTAGGAAGAAACAAATACATAAGTTGATGAAGAAGCCACTCCATGTCCAACTAAAAGGAGGAAGAATGAAGTCTCAACATAAATGCCTCTAAAAATTGAGTAGGAGTCTCTAAGCTTGAATAAGTCACAACATGATCATGGTCAAAATCAACCAAGAAACATGAAAAATCAAGTGAATGAGGAGACTCGTGAATGTCAATATCCAAAGACAAAGAATATGGTATAAAAGTTGTGCTGAAATTGTCATCAAATAGGAGAGAAACTCGGGCTCAAGTGTGTCATCCAAATATACAGTATAAGACTCCATAAACAAGTTAGAAATACC
>VDFB02072301.1:0-30187 GCA_007258455.2 Sequoia sempervirens
CACAAAGAAGAGGAACAAAACAACTAAAGGGGGGACATATATTGATTTAGAAAAAATACTCCACTTGACTTTATGTAGCTTTGAAAAACAAAAAAAAGTGATTGTAATCATATCATGACAACCATATTTTTGATAATATGTAAAAACTGAAAGAATGAATATTATATGTTAATGAATGAATGTGAATATGTTAATTAATGAATGTTGTATGTTATTAATGGATGAATGAATGAATGTTATATGTTATTGATGAATCAATTATTAATGTTATATGATTGGGTATGGGGAATTGAGAGTGATGTGAGGGGGGAGAGGGGCCAAATGAGCTTCCACCGTCACGTGGTTGGCCTTGTTAAGTAGAGAATATTAAACTATACTCAAAAAAAAGAGAGGCTCAATAAGGTAATGCACTTTTCAATATAAGAAATGCATCATTTGAAGCATCAAACCAATATGCAGTCTGTATGTATGATCAGTCTTCAGCCTCCGCAATGGTACATTTCCACGAATATATATTTTTTTATAAAAAAATTGCTTCTTCGTCGCAATTTCGACGACAACCAGCGAATCAACAGAAAGGCTCGATGAAGTTGCTATAGCTGCGACGCCGATTTCGTCGTAACTCCCCACCCATTTCGCCGCACTTTCGACGAACTTTTGGTGTTCTTCCGACGCTACTCCTTGCTAATTTCGTCACACTTTCGACCAACTTTTGGTGTTCTTTTGACGCTACTCCTTGCTAATTTTGTCTCACTTTCGACGAACTTTTGGTGTTCTTCTGATGCTACTCCTTGCTAATTTCGTTGCAAATTCGACGAACTCTTGGTGTTTTTTCGACGCTACTACTTGCCTATTTCATCGCACATTCGACGAACGTTTGGTGTTCTTTTGACGCTACTACTTGAGTATTTCGTCACAATTTTGACGAACGTCTTTTGTTGCTTCGATGCTACTGCTTGCCCATTTCGTCAAACCGGCGACGAAATTCTGGTGTAATTCGTCGATGGATAAACAAAGTTTTCATCCATATTCCTACGAAATCCTGAGGTATTTTACGATGCCGTCGATCGACGATTCTTTGCCGTTATTTCGATGTTTAATTTGTCGTCGGCCTTGCCACGAAAAAATAGCGATGGAAAGATTTTTGCAATTGCATCGCTCTTCTGACAAAGATTTGTTGAACGACCAACGAACGCCCGTCGGAAAATGGTGTCAAATCCAGTAGTGCCTAATGATCTATCATTGATCGATTTAGTCTATAACTCTCCTAATAGGGTAAATGAAGCTCGATACATAATGTTGTGACTTAAGGGAGAGTTGTGGGCTAAACATTGTTTGGGTTTAGTGAAGTCACAAAATTAGGGTCTAGTGCATTATGCACAGGGTAAAAATTGTTTAGGCCTAGTCCCATAAGTGCCACATGTATCAAGCTTAAAACCCTAGCTGTAGTTAATTCTCTGAAACCCTAGTTTAAAGATAAAACCTAAAATGATTCAGATAACTCCACAAGTTGGAAAAAATGAAAAGGGGACTAGAAGAAGATATTTTAAGTTAGCTCCTAGACTCCTCTAAAAAGGAAAATTATGGCCAAGAATATGGAATTATTTAAAAAAAAACTAATTGACCGAGTTGAGTCTGTGAGGGATGTAGCAATCCCTACTCAAGGTTGATATTTGTTCAATTAGTGCTACAAGAGGAGAAATGTTGCAAGATCTATATCAAATATATGGAATTTGGAACTAGGAGATTGGTGGTGCCAATTTCTTCATTAATGTGGACATGATAAGAGCAATTGCAAAGTGGTATGATCCATAGTCTAGGGAAATACTGGATGATAAGGGTGGTTTCCTAACAAGGTTGGATAAATCATTCATCTGCAAAGTATTCAATCTAAATGTAACTTCAAGTTTCCTCATGAATTTTGATTCATTATGCAAAGAATATGCCAAGGACAAACACAATTATAGGGTCATGTGGCTTCCTCATCACATGAAAAGGGACTAGGATAGGAAACTTATGAGATTTTCCAGAGATGAACTTGATCCTTTCAATTTTGATATTTTTGAAGACTAATTCATCAACACCTACTATTCCCTATGTCGGGTCTTGGATATGGACTACAAGACATAGATGCTAGACCACCTAATGACGATGGTGACTTACACCCAACATAGAGACTTGAATAAAAGTTTTTACTTTGCAAATTTCATTTTAGAAGGAATCCATAAAGGCTTGATGGTGATAAAAAGTGATGGGAAAATAATTACTTCAAATGGTATTATTTTTTGTTTCATATTATTTTATATAATGGGAAGTCTATTTAGAGTGCTACAATAAAATTGAAGTTACATGATGTTGAAGGAGTCCCATTTCCATTTTAGGGATGGACATACATTTGGGACATGCATTGTTAGTTCTCAATTTATGTGGTGTTTGAAGAATGTTTTTTTGAAGGTGGTGTTAAGAAATTTACAATTTCAAACTTTCTAGGATATTTGACAAAGTGATGAATTTCTTGAGACCCAAGGATAAAGCACCTGAGGTAGGGGCAGACCATAATTGGGTTGATTGGTTCCTCCACTCCAATACCACAATCATAACAGTTTATGGTGATTCAATGAAACCTCACCTATTTCCAAGGAGTGTTTCAAATAGAGTTGAATTTCTTGAGATCATGTGGCAATTGAATGGGACATAAATTTCATCTAAGAAACCATAAGATGGGATCCTTGTTGCTAGCATCAACTAGTTTTTTCTAATTTTTTGATTATTGATGAGGGGTTGGATTCATTATATTCTCTATTAAAATCTTATACAATGAGGGTAGATAGGAAGAGGAACTGTGACCCCAAACATTTCATTGATCAGACTAGGCTATGTTGGAATATGAAGTCAATTTTGTTGTTATTCTAGCAGTGATGGATTTTCGACATGGATATCTATTTGGTTGTTTTGGACTCTCTATTTTTGGCCATTTTTCCAAATGTTCGACATGCAGTTGTATGAAGCACACTTTCTATTTTTGGAAAGTTGTGTTCAACATGGACTCTACAACTCAGATTTCTTATACTTTGTTGAAGTCACATTTTTTGTAACTTTTCAGAAGATTGTTGTAATTGCGAATTTCTTGTGAAACCAAATACAAAAGATATTTTCCCATGGTTTTTTCCTAGTATAATTTTACCAGGTTTTCCACGTAAATATTGTGCTTATTGTTTTTCTCTATTTTCCACACTATAAATTTTCTTACGATTGGTATTAGAGCAAGGTTATTTGTGTAGAAGTTGCAGTTTTTGAGAAGTAAACAATGAAAAGAAGCACAGTCACCAGATTTGAGGTGCAAAATTTTGATGGTTCTAATTTTGCTCTATGGAAGCTAAAGATTCAAGCTTTTTTGATGAAGGATGAATGTGCCCTCGCTCTCAAAAGGGTAGCATCAAAACCTGCAACCTTGAGTGATGCAGATTGGAATGAAAAGGATAGCATGGCTAGAGCAACAATCCAGTTATCTCTAGTAGATTCAGTACTATTCAATGATGCAGAGGAGAAACTTGCACATGACTTCTGGACTAAGCTTGAAAAGTTGTATGAGATAAAGTCGTTGGCAAATAAAATTTTGTTACGAAGCCACTTGTATAATTTGAGAACACATGAAAAATCATCTGTCATAGATCATCTAAACGATTTCAACCCATTGAAAAGCAAGTTGGCTTCAGTGGGGGTGAAAATTGAAGAGGATAAGGCAACAATTTTATTTTACTCATTGCCTAAAACTTGGGATCAACTGGTTATGGCTCTTAGTAACTCAACTCTGAGAGGGAAATTGGTCTTTGAAGATGTTGTGGTCATTGTAATTTCTAAATATTCTAGGTAGAAGACATCTCACAAATCTTCTTCTAATGAAGCCCTAATTGCAAGAGGCAGAACTCAAGAAAGAGGAAATACTGAGCATGGTCAAACCAGGTCCAAATCCAAGGGGTGAAAGAGAGTAAAATGTTGGAATTGTGGGAAAAATAGACATGTCAAAAAGGATTGTAGAATGCCAAAAGCAAGCAAAGAAAATTCTCCTTTGCAGGCATTTGAGACCAACACAGCAGAAGTTCAAACACAATTGGAAGACGAAGAGGTATTAACTACTAACTTGAGAGGTTCTTTACTTCATGTTTGGATTCTTGATTCCAGTGCATCCTTTCACATGACTCCACATAGAGACTAGTTTTCTTTTTATTAGTCATGTGATGGAGGTACAGTTTACATGGGAAATGATAACCCCTTTGAAGCTATTGGTGAAGGTGACATAAGAATCAAGATGTTTGATGTAATGGTAAGGACTATTCAACATGTCAGATATGTACCAGGATGAAAGAAAAAATTGTTGTCCCTTGGAGTTTTTGATGAACAAGGTTATCAATTCAGTGGTGAAAATAGTCATCTCAGGGTAACAAAGGGTGTGTTGGTTGTGCTAAAGGGAGAAAAGGTTGGAAATCTCTACAGGCTGGTTGGGGAAACTAGTAGTGGAGAGGTTGAAGTGGCATCCGATGTAGAAACAGAATTGGTATCAACCTAACCTACGACTAGGTCATATGAGTGAACATGGTCTCAAGGTACTACTAGATATAAATCTTCTCCTAGGTGTCAAATGTAAAGATTTAAATTATGTAAACATTGTTTGTTTAGAAAATAGAATAGACTAAGTTTTTCTAGAAGTACTACCATAAGTAAAGATGTGTTAGAATTAATTAATTAAGATACTTGGGAAGCTCCTGTTACATCTATTCAGGGTTTGTCATATTTTGTTTCATTTATAGATGATTATTCCTGTAAGGTGTGGATTTATCTTCTCAAGAAGAAGATTGAAGTGTTTTATTATTTTAAGAAGTTTAAAGCTCTGGTAGAAATCAAAAGGGTAAGACTATAAAATATTCGAGAACAGATAATGGAGGAGAATTTTGTTAAGGAGAGTTTAACCAGTTTTGTAGTGAGTTTGGTATCGCAAGGCAATTGACAGTTGCTAGGAAACCACAACAAAATGATGTTGTTGAATGCATGAATCATACAATTATGGAGCGAGCCAGATGTATGTTGAGTACTATTGGTTTAGAGCAAAAAATTTTGGGTAGAGGTTGTTTCTACAACCTATTTTTTGATCAATAGATCACCCACTACAACTCTTGATAATAAAATCCTTGAAGAAGTATGGATAGGTAAACCTGTTGATTATCCTTTTCTTCATGTATTTGGTTCTGACGCTTATGCTCATATTCCTAAAGAGAATAGGAATAAGTTGGACGTGAAGTCCATGAAGTGTATTTTTCTTGGCTATGTAGAAGGTACAAAGGGGTATATGATATGGGATACTGCTGCCCACAAGGTTATAGTTAGCCAAGATGTTTATTTTAATGAAAATTCAATGCAAAGAGGTAAAGAAAAATAGAGTATAGAAGTTATTCTTGTTGAGGTGGAAAGTTATGATGATAATTTGTACGTACCAAATGAAAATCAGCAAGGTGAACAACAACCAAATATGCCATAGGGTGATATATTACCCCTTGTATGGAGGTCCACTAGAGTATCCAAAGCACTTGAAAGGTACTCTTCTACTTGTAATTTTGCTTATGCATTACTAACTGATGTTGGTGAACCTAGTTCATATCAAGAAGCTTGTGAATTTGAATGTGCAAGCAAGTGGAGAGTTTCCATGGAAGAGGAGATGGAAGCTCTTCATAAGAACAAGACATGGTAGCTTGTACCGTTGCCTAAGGGGTGAAAAGCTATTGGAAACAAGTGGGTCTTCAAATTGAAAAGGGGCATAAATGATAATTGGGAGAGGTATAAAGCATGGGAGAGGTATAAAGCCCAGTTGGTGGCTAAGGGGTATACACAAAGGTTTGGTATTGATTTTGATGATTTTTTTCACTTGTTGTATGATTAAGTACTATTAAAGTTGTTTTAGCTCTAGTTGCTAGTTTTGATTTGGAGTTAGAATAGTTAGATGTAAAAATGGCTTTCTTGCATGTTGATCTCTCATAGGAGATTTATATGCAGCAACCAAAAGGTTTTGAGGAAAGAGACAAGGAGAATCTTGTTTGTAGGTTGAGAAAATCATTGTATGTTTTAAAACAGGCGCTAAGGTGTTGGTACAAGCGGTTTGGTTCCTTCATGATGAGTTAGGTTTTAGCATATTTGAGGTTGATCATTGTGCCTATTTTCATAGGTATGATGATGACAGTTTTATTATTTTGCTTCTATATGTTGATGATATATTGGTAATAGGTCCCAACATGAATAAAATCATCCATTTGAAAGCTCAGCTTGCTAGGGAGTTCGAGATGAAGGACTTAGGTAGAGCAAATCAAATTCTCGGTATGAGGATACATAGAGACAAAAATAATAGGAAAATATGGTTGTCACAGAAAAATTATGTGGAGAAGGTTTTACAATGCTTCAATATGTAGAATGCACAACCAATTAGTACTCCATTTCCTATTCATATTAAATTGTCTTCAAAATAGTGCCCTAGCACAAAAGCAGAGAAGACACAGATGTATCGTGTACTATACTTATCAATAGTTGGTATACTTATGTTTACCATGGTGTGCACCAGACCAGACATTGCACAAGCAGTGGGATTAGTTAGTCGTTACATGGAAAATCTAGGTCCTAAGCATTGGATAGGTGTGAAGTGGATTCTCAAGTATTTGAGAGGCACTTTTGATGTTGCTATATGTTTTGATTAAAGGGGTAGAACATGTTTTGAAGGGAACTGAAAACCTTTACAAGCAGGTTTTTTAAGGACCCAAAATCCTTACAAAGGAACGTTGCAAATAGATAAAACACATGAAATTAGCAGCCCAACAACAACAACCTTCAAAAGATAGACAAGGCACTTCAAGCTACATGAATCAAGTTTTGAAAGGAACCTAAAACCCTCTACAACCAAGTTTTGGAAGAGACCTTGAACCCTAACTACAAATAAAAATCACCTAAGTTAGCTAGGCAACCATACAACCTGCAACAACCAGACCGCAACAAACCAACTGGTCAAAGAAGGAAGCAGTAAGCCAAGAAAAAAGAGAGAAGCAAGAGCTCCCTTTCAAAGAAAAAATCCCCTTGAAACACCTAACAACCTATAAAACCAACTCAATCTCCACCTCAAAAGGAGAGAGCTCCCCTCTACTAGAGAGGATGACATGAACACCCTTTCCACCAAAGCCTAAAATCTCCAACAACCTCAACCTCCACCTCAAAAGGAGTAGCTTCCACCTCAATAGGAAAAACATAAGAGGATAACAGAAAGGATAGCTTCCAACCACCTCCACAATACCCAATTCCACCTCAAAAGGAGAGGGATACACCTCCATAGGAGAAAAAACTGATTGTAGAACCTAGTAGCAAGCCAACACTTCAACAAAAAAGGAAGACGTACCATCCTTTGGTAGACCAAGCATCAAGACAAATAAGGAGAACATGAATAACATCCCTATTAACAGCCAAAGGGAAGAAATAACAGTCTTTGGCCACAATAACAACTGGGATTGCAAGAAGAGAATAATATATCTCCCAGACAACACCCAAATAACAATAATATAGGTAGCCACCACATCCATAAAAATCTCAGGAAAAACCCCAACAACCACTATGCAACACCCCCATGAGCAAGAGATTTCATGCCAATATCCCGACCTGTAAAAATAGAATAGAAAAGTGCTAAACACAACCTAGAAACTCCATTGAGCACTAACAGGGGAGCCAAGAGACACCAAACCAAGATCTTCCAAAAGGAAGAGCAACCCAAAGGCAACAATCACCAAACTCCACACTCTCTAGCATCCAAAAGGATGCCCCAAAATAAGCAAAAAACCAAAGCCCAAAGCACAACAACTGATACCCAAGCCCAACAAGAACTTCAAAGGAGAGACAAACTCATCTCGAATGCACCAAAAACAAAGACCAAAGCTCGAAGCACGAAGTAGCAGAAATCCCCCAGGAAGGCAAGGAGGAACCATGTCAGACTAAGACAGGGAGTAGGCTAGAACATGAAGCACAACAACTACCTTGACACATTGATCAGAGACAAGGAACAACCACAAAAACTCCATAGACAACACCAACATGGAACCCCAAAAAGCACCAACAAAGAAACCAAAAGCAGCAACCACCAAACTCCAAGAGCAAAGGTAAGAAGAAGGCAGCAACCAAAGCAAAAATATGCAGAAAGAGCCCAGAAAGGAAAGAGGAAACCACACAGGAAAAAGATAGGGAGAAGGCCAAAATAGGAAACACAACCACTAACCCAACACGCTAGTTAGAGCCCAAGATAATCCATAACCCTGAGAAACTTTCCACAAGGGACCAGAGCCTCACAAAACACTCCCACAACCAAAACACCATAACAAGAAATGCAAAGGAAGAAAAAACCGTAGGCAAACCAACAACCACAAGCACCTCCACCTCTGCACCAAAAATGTTGACATCTTATAGAGAGAGCTTGTGGAGACAAGGGTAATCCACATAGGAGGGAGTCAAGGAGAAGGAAAAAACAAGAGACACAACCACTACCCCAACATGCTAGTCAGGGTCAAAGATAGACCACTCCACGGATAGACCCTCCCCACAGGACCCAAGCCTCACACCAGACAGCAAAGAACTCTCCCGCAACCTAGCCACCAACACCCAAATAAGATCAGCATCATAGGACGACTACAACAACCAAACCCGAAACAAAACTCCCCAATAGGAAAACAACATCAACTAGCACCAAACCACAGCTTCCTAGAAGGACGAAAGCAACAAATAGACCCGTAGCATTGCATCCCAGGCTAAAGACAACAACCAACACCACTCCTCAGAAACCCAACAAAACAACACTGGAAACAGTAAACCATTTTCCTTTGCAGAATCATCTCCTTCCTCTCTAGAATCATCCCTAGATTTCAAATTTCTCCCTCACTCCTCTTCCCACTCCCACGTCACTCCATTAAGTATAAGTGATGTTGCTATCTATTATAGTGGGAGTAGTCTTCAGGTTAATGGGTATGTGGATGTAGATTTTGGTGGAGATAGAGATAAGAGAAAGTCCACTATAGGTTATGTTTTCTCTTGAGTTGGAGGTGTTGTTAGCTAGGTATTAACGTTACAGAAAGTGGTGGCATTGTCTACTACTAAAGCTGAATATATGGCAACAACACAGGCTAGCAAGGAGGCAATATGGCTTCATAGACTTTGGGGTGAATTGCAAGTAAAGCGAGACAATATGGTGTTGCACTGTGATGTCCAAAATGCTTTACACTTAGCACAAAACTCAGCATATCATGCCATAATAAAGCATATTGAAATTCAATATCACTTTGTATGTGAGGTGGTGGAAGGAGGAAAAATATCTTTGTCTAAGATACACACTGATGTAAACCCATCATATATTTTGATGAAGCCCATTAGTAGAGAGAAGTTCATCTAGTGCAAAACTTCTCTAGGCTTGTATGTTACTTGATGATTGGCAGCATTGGCATTGGTCTTTCAGAATGAGGATGTATTCGCAAGATAGAAATTTGACTTCAAGTGGGAGATTGTTGGAATATGAAGTCAATTTTATTGTTATTATAGCAGTGATGGATAGTCAGCATAGATATCTAGCATTCATGGTATGCGCCCAGCGTAGCCAAAGGCCTATTATTCAACTGAAGGTTGAAGTGATGGGGGGTCCTAGGGGACTATCGTAGCCCCCTGCACACCAAAGGTGTTTCCAACAACACCAGACATTTTTTGGCCATTTTGGACTCTCTATTTTTGGTCATTTCTCCAAATGTTTGACACGCAATTGTATGAGTCACACTTTCTATTTTTGGAAAGTTGTGTTTGACAAGGACTCTACAACTCAGATTTCTTATACTCTGTTGAGGTCACATTTTCTATAACTTTTTAGAAGATTGTTGTAATTGTGAATTTCTTGAGAAATAAAATATGAAAAAAATATTTTCCCGTGGTTTTTTCCTGGTATAATTTTACTAGGTTTTCCATGTAAATACTATGTTAATATTGTGCTTATTATTTTTCTCTATTTTCTGCACTGTAAATTTTCTTACAGGATAGGGGTGAAGAAGTCTAAATTTTACAATGAGTTTGATAGGAATGAAGATATAATTAGGAATTATGCATGTAATACAAAGGTTGGACAAAGAAGGAAGAATGCATGGATTGCAATTCTTAGAGGAGAAGAAAAAAAAAATATAGTTGAACCAAGCTACCAAGGAGCATATAAGGAGATTAAAGATCCCATCATTAGAATGCGAACTATGCTTCATACTATTTCCATTCTTGCTCCTAGGGTTTTTGCACCATTAGAAAGGTCGATCAAAGAAGAATCATGACCAGTAGAACAAGAAGTTGAACAACCCATTCAACAACATGAGGTGCCATCAATATTAGATGTTCCTCCAAGAATGGTATCAAGACTACTAGGTGGTGTTCAAATATTTAGTGGATTATGTTGAATAAGAGGAGATAGGAGATAAATGTAATGGATATTGAGGAGGTGAATCAAGTCCTTGCTTCTCCACTAAGGGTCTAAATTGATTATCCTCCACAAGACATAATGATAGCTGACCTAAGGGCTGGTAGTAATGTAGCAAGTGACATAAGAGACCTTGTGTGCACTAATTATTTGATAGATGAAAATTTTTATGAAGTCCAAAGAATTTAAATACATCCTAACCAAGAATAAGATTGATATTTTCCTCAAAAAGCCGAATAAAGAAAGGGAGAAGGAAATAGAGGAATAAATGCAATAGATAACCACGAAGGTAATGTAGGAGGCTTAATTTCATGTCAATATCACTCTTGAGGAAGGAAGAAGAATTGTGCAAGAAAATGGCAATCTTCTGTTACTAGGATGGGATATTACCTCAATAATTGGTTTGGATACCATTAGGAGGCTATTATGAAATAACTTGCACAATAAAATATATTATATGAAATATGCTACAAATGCTTGATAATAATATTCCACTTTGAGGGGACAACCTCCTAATCTACTTCGAAGGGGATACCTCCAATATTCTTCAATAAGAACACAATAGTCCAATGATGATAATGAATAACCTCTACCTCATATATATATACCATACTTATGCCAAATATATCACCCAAGTTGACTTAGATAACAACATATAGGCCCTAGGCTGACCTAAATAACTAAATAAAAATATAAAAATGATAATACAATTTAAGTAAGAGTTAAGGTATTCATAAGTTGACTTCTCATAACCCAATACACACTATAGAGTTAGGGGCATATCAAAGACAATAAATTGATGAGGAAGTGTTAACATATGAGGAGCAATCGAACAACTTATATTTTTGGTTTGGGTTTATCACAAGATTTGAAATATTGACTATATGGGAAATTGCTCTAGAGACTAGGAAGCCACAAGTTGTAAGGAATGTCAAGAAGCTTACAAGTAACCTCATTTTTAGGAGACTTGCAAATACAAGTGATCCTCAAGCAACATCCTTGGTTGCAAGCATTTCTTTATTCAGTGAAGCATCAAAAAAGGTTGCAAGGTGATTTTGACAAGCTACAAACGAACCATATAAGGTTGTTGCAGGAATATAATAATTTTCAATCCTTACTTTCTTCTCCTTACATAGTCACTTTAGAGCCTACAACCCCTCTATCAAGTTCAATTGATACAACATTCCAAGATGGGGAGACATTCTCCTAAAAAATACAAGAGTTAAGGGAACAATTGAAACAAAGCATGGAAGAAGGGAAAGCAACTAAAGAGGAGGGAAAGAAAAAGGTGATCAACCTTGTTGATGACTTGTTGGGTTATATGTTGACAATAATCTTAAGAACAATAGATGATACATGGGCAGGTTACAATTTCTTAAGAAAAATGAATACACCAATTACTTGCACAATGAAGATAATATGAAGGGAATATTAAGCACATGGATCCCTAGGGTGTTAGAAATCAGAGAAATGAACATGTAGGCTAAATTTGACCCTATTTCCCTTTCATAATTGATAAGTAGTTATGAGATGATGGGGCTATTAGGTGATAGATCTCAACTTACCAAACAAAAATGGGGACTCAACTCAAGAGTAATTTGAATTTATTTGAAGCATTGGCGGAAGGTTTGATGCCCACGATATTGGATGATGATGGGAATATCAAAGAATTTGGTCAATGGAATTCAAACTTCAATATTTTTTTACCATCTTCAGGTGCTTTAATTTTGGAAAATGGTGAATTTGACTCAATTTTGGTGAATACTAGCTTGGATAAATTATTGATTAAATCATAACCAATAATTGATAGTTTCATCAAGGAGACTAAAATAATTTTGGATGCAAGGTATAATGCTCATGTGAATGAGGCAGAAAAAGTGCTTGAGTTCTAGTGGACCACATAAGAGATATATGCTTCATGGATGAAAAATATATCGAGTAATTCATTTACCAGGTCATTATGGTCATCAAATTTTGTCTTCATTAGCAATTTGAGGTCACATATAAAGTGACAAGACTTTTAAGTGATATTATAGCTTTCTAGAGTAGACTTGATGTGATGCTAGAGTACATGACACATATTACCTCTGATTCTTGATGAACGGTACACATGCTAAAATTCATACATACATAATACAATTGTTAGTTGGTGAAGGTTTTGGCACACAAGTGGCCTTCAAAACAAGAGTATGCAAAATGGTTGGATAAGTATAATGAATGATTTTGATAACTGGACTATTCATGTCAATGAATATTTGTGAATAATTTTGAGCATGTGTGCTAGCATTTCAAGGATTTGCAAGAATCCATATGGCAGTTGGCACATATTTTGGACATGTAATGAATAGGTGTAGTTAACTAGGATTAGGAAGTTGATCAAGGGTTGGGTTAGCCTTAAAAAAATTATATAAAAAGGGATCATAAGTTTAAATGAAATAATTCTTTAGTCCATAATATTGTTTTGAGAGTAGTGTTCTGATTAGCTTTTTGTGAGGTTAATAAGGATAATTCTATGGTATTATTAGGTATACTATAAATTCTCTTGCTTTATTTATGTAGTTGCAGAGGAAAATAGAGACCGGTTCCCTTCAGAATGGGTGGAATTGGAAAGAGTTGATCTAGTTCACTTGGACCTTGTGATAAGTTCTTAACCAGGATGAGGATATTTAAGGGAGATAAATGCTTTCATTAGGTGTGCATGAGTAGAATTTTTTCATATTTTCTCAATGGAAATTTGTCAATTTCTCATACTCCATTTTGATATTCCCTCAAAGATGAACCATGGAATTTCAATGGCACAATTCTCTTTCCTAGTTGCTTGGTCCTACTCAAAGATGGAGTTAGAAAATTTAATATCTATTTGGCTTGTTCTCCAAACCTCTAGTTGGTATCAAGGTGTTGTCGATGGATCCCTAGGATGATTGTCTTCTTGGGAGGCCAAGAATAATTCAACTACAACTAATGCTTTGTCACCTTTGTAACAACTTGTAGAAAAAAAACTAGGAGCTTACAAGTCATTGTAATCGTTCCATCACACCAAATTCAATTGCACCAATTTTTCAAATGTAAAAGTGATGTGCTGGGAAAATGTGTCTCAACCTTGTAATTACATAAGTTATTGTTGATACATAAGGTATTGTTCATACAATGACGATGGGGGGGCGGCGGGTCTCTCCCCACAAGGGGTCATCCTCTCAATATTATTGTAGGAAGTTGTTCCACTACTTTAGCTTCCTTACAAGTGGTATTAGAGCCTAATTACCTTTGGTTTCAATTGTGGGTTGTTGGGTTTTTTGAACTAATCTAGATTTGATTGGGAGCTTGTGCATAAGAAACTTTGTGATCTTGTTGCAAGAATTTTTAGATGACAAGTTCATCGGGGAGAATAGAGGTGGATAAATTTTTTGGAAATAATTTTGAAATGTGGAAGTTGAAGATGGAGGATCTATTGATAGATCAAGATCTATGGGATGTTGTTGATGAAAATGTTTCAAGGCTTGCAAATCCTACTCAAGCTACTCAATATGATGTTATGGACCATAAAGTCAAGGGTCTAATCAGATTATGCTTGATAGAATTTGTTTTAACCAATGTCCATGAAGAGACCTCTACACAAAAACTATGGAAGAAGCTTGGTGAGATATATCAAGCCAAATCTTTAAAAAACAAGATTTTCTTGAGGAAGAAATTGTATTCCTTAAGAATGGAAGAGGGTGGACGAATTACAGACCACCTGGAAGCATTCAATATGTTGGTGGCTTAGTTGGCATCAGTTGGTGTCAAAATGGATGAGGAAGAGAAATGCCATATCCTGATTTTTTCTTTGCCTAATTAATGGGATTCTCTTGTTATCGCTATTGGGAGTACTTCTATTACATTGAAGACTAAAGATGTGGTAGGTTCTTTTCTTTCTGAAGAGATAAGGAGGAAGGTATCCATCAATTCCAAGGAGGCCTTAAATGTTCGTGGAAGACCTAAGGAAAAAGACAAGAAGAATGACAAGCGTGATAAATCCAAGTCCAAGGGGAAATCCAAATCTCTTGGAAAGTCCATAGTTGTTTGTTGGAACTACGGTGAGCCTAGACATATTCGTAAGGACTGCAAAGAAGAAAAGAAGAAGAAATTCAATTTTGATTATGAGTCTGAGAAGGAAGATGGTGATGCATTCATTGCAACTTTGGCAACTCGTGCAGGTTATGGTGCATGGTTAATTGACTCGGGTGCATCTTTCCATATGACCTTTAATAGAGATTGGTTTTTTGAATATGAAGAATTTGATGGAGGTAAGGTGTACTTGGGCGATGATTCTTATTTAAATATTGTTGGTAGTGGTAAAGTTAAAATCAAGTTTCCTGATGGTGGAATAAAAAGGATTAATGGTGTGTTGCACATCCCTGGATTAGCACAAAATTTGTTATTTGTAAGAAAATTAATAGATGTAGGTGTGTAGGTAGTATTTTTTGATGCAGGATGCAAGATGGTTAGAGGTGCTATAGTGATTGCTAGAGGTGTCAAATATGGCACATTGTATAAGCTTGATGCATGCATTGTTGAGTGTAATAGTACTTCTAGGAAGAGAAAGTTTGTGGAAGAAGTGAGGGTTTCACCTTCAACAGATGGTCATGGATTTTGGGTACCCATGGGTGCTCTTTCTTCTGAATCAAAGTTGCCTACAGAGAAAACTATGTTATGGCATCAAAGACTTGGCCACATTGGAGAAAAGGGTCTAAAGACTTTGAAGAATAAAAACCTTGTTGAAGGGTTATCTAATTGCAATCTTGAATTCGATTTATGTGATCATTGCATTTATGGAAAATAAAACCGTGTTTAGTTTTACTCGAGTTCCCATAAATCTTGTGGTGTATTGGATCTTATACATTTTGATGTGTTTGGTCCCATAGATGTTCCTTCAATTGGTAAATCCACATATTACGTTTCATTTATTGATGATTATAGTAGGACATGGGTATACTTCTTAAAGAGTAAATCTAAAAATTTCAGTCGATTTAGAGAATTTAAAGCAATGGTTGAGTTGTAGACTAGAAAGTGTGAATGCTTCGTCTAGACCTGCTCAAACATGAACAAACATTCCAATGTTAGTCAATAAACAAATCTAAACTAACATTTCCCATGAAATTCATTCAAACACAATGAACAAGAAACAAAGTAAAATGATTAAATGAAAGCTAATTAATCTTATTCAAATGCTCAAACCAGCATCCCATGGGGAAATTGGTGCTTCTTTGATGTGGAAAGAATCCCTTTCCCAATTCCTTGACAAGCTTTGATGATGGATGTGTGATTCTTGATAAAAATTGTCAATAACCTACCTATGGATGAAAAATGCTATGATAACTTGGATAAAAATGGATGGAATTGCATGAAATTTGTAGATAATAACTTTGCATGAAGTTGTGGATGATTGTGGATTCAAATGAGCATAGTGATCTTACATGGATTGTGGATGCCAAATCAAATAGAGGAGGCCTCTATTTATAATGGAGAAGGATTGGAGAATAAGGAATAGGAAGAATGTGGGATTAAACTTGAACCAATGGCATTGTACCACTTGCCAACATGTTAATGAAGGGAGGTGGAGCTCATCTTGAACAATGTGCATATTAAATGCATGTAGGTGGAATTTGAAATTCAAAAGATGGCTTGTGCAAGAAGAGTTGTAAGAGGAATTAATTCCAAGTTGGTTCAAGAAAAGGACATGTAAGAGCTTTTAATGCCATGTTGGAGGACAAAAGTCCTTTGGGAGGGAGATTTAAAATTGGTGAAATATTCCAAGGATATGCCATATTTGAATGGAAATAGAGGAATTAATAAATCAAATAAATTGATTTATATGTGCAAGTTGCAAAAGCTAGAGGAATGGAGGATTAGTGTTAGGAGTTAATCAATGATTAATTAACTTAGATGAAATTAGTTGATTGTGACACTTGATTTAGATGTTTGACTTTATTTAAATCAAATGAGAGGATATTGGAAGATTAGTAATTAAATAAATTTGATTTATTCAATTAAATGAAGAACATTAGGATTTAATTAAATAAAGTTGATTTATTTAATCAAAGAGAGAACATTAGGATTTAATTCACTAAAGTTGATTTATTTAATTAAAAGAGAAATTTTTATTTAATTAAATAAAGTTGATTTATTTAATCAAAGAGGAATTTTGATGAATTAATTAAATAAAGATTATTCAATTAATCAGTTAGTAAAGAAATGATCAAGGAAGAATCAAACTTAGTGAATCAGAATCGAGTGCATGATATCAATTAGGATATTTTACATGTCTACAGAAAGAAAATAAAATGTTTGAGGACTGATAATGGTGATGAATTTTTCTCTAATGATTTTGATAGATTATGTAAAGATTGTGGTATTCATATACAAAAGACAACTCCATATTCTCCACAACAGAATAGAGTTGCAGAAAGAATGAACAGGACACTGATGGAGAAGGCTAGGATTATGTTGAGTGGTGTTGGTCTAGAACAAAGGTTTTGGGCTCAAGTTGTTATCACTACTTGTTACCTGATTAATAGGTCTCCTACATCAACTCTTGTTGATAAGAAACCTATAGAGGCATGGTCGGGCCACAAAAGTTAATTAAGAAATCTTAGAGTTTTTGGTTACAAGGCATATGCACATGTGCCAAAAGAGAAGCAAACAAATTTGGAGAACAAGGTTGTGAAATACATCTTCATCGGATACAATTATGATGTGAAAGGATAAAAGCTTTGAGATCATGTTGCACAAAAGGTAATACATAGTAGAAGTGTATTTTTAGAGAAACTAAACCTTCTTGTGTTACATTGTAGCCAGAACAAAGTAAATAGGAAGATGTGATTCAATTTCCTTCTACACTTGAGAAAGTTGAATCGAGGCCCATGGATAGACAAGAAGTTGAGGAGAGCTCGTCTAGCTCTGAATCTTTAGAAGAGGAGGAAGAACCTCCAACTTAGCTTGTTCGTAGGGCTACAAGGCATAGACAACCAACTGAAAGGTATTCACCTGATGATTGGAGATGCATTTTTGTTTTGAATACTAACATGGCTGAACCCAAATCAGTATAAGAGGCATTAGGTATGAATGATACAAAATCCTAGAAGATTTCTATGGATGAAGAAATGACAGCTTTGAAAAAGAATGAAATATGGGATATTGTACCATTGCCTGAAGGACGAAAACCTCTTTGTTTGCAAATGGGTGTTTAAGAAAAAGATTGGTTCAAATGGAAGTATTGAGAAATACAAAGCAATGTTGGTTGCAAAAGGTTACTCTCAAGTTGAGGGTGTTGATTATGGTGAGATATTTTCTCTTGTTGCAAAAATGACATCCATTAGACTTTTGCTTTCTATTGTTGCTACTTATGATTTAGAGGTTGAGAAAATGGATGTGAAAACTGTTTTCCTTCATGGTGACTTGGAGGAGGATATTTATATGACACAACCAGAGCACTATGTGGTGAAAGGTAAAAGTAAATTGGTTTACAAATTGAAGAAATCTTTGTATGGCTTAAAATAGAGTCTTAGGATGTGGTACCAAAAATTTGATACATATGTGTTGAGTTTAGGATTTGAGCGTTCTAAATTTGATCATTGTGTTTATTATAAAACTAATGGTGATCGTTTCTTGTTTATTGCATTATATGTTGATGATATGTTATTTATTAGTAGAAGGAAAGGTATGATTTCATAATTGAAATCTCAACTTGCTGCTAAATTTGAAATGAAAGATCTTGGTGCAGTTAAACACATTGTTGGGATGGAAATTAAAAGAGATAGAGTGAACATAAAGCTATGGCTTGGCCAAAATAAGTATGTCAATTCAATTTTATAGAGGTTTGATATGTAGGGTTGTAGACCATTGTGTATTCCTCTTTCAACTGGAACAAAGTTATCTATTTTAAATTGTACAACATCCCCGTCAGAGATGGATGACATGAGCAAAGTGCCTTACCAGAGTGTAGTTGGAAGTTTGATGTATGTTGTGGTTTGTACAAGACCAAACATTGCCCAAGCATTGGGAGTTCTTTCTAGATATATGTCTAATCCTGGTAGAGAGTTCATTGGGATGCAGTTAAAAGAGTCTTCAGATATTTGCATGCTACCTTAGATTATTCCTTATGTTATTGTAGAGAAGGGGGATTCGCTACTCATGAGTCTCTTTATTCTCAAGAGAGTCCCAAGGAATGAACTTCCCTAAACTACCTCATACTATCTCAAGGAATAAAGTGAGAGTTTCAGAATCAGAATGAGTAGGTCACATAGATCTTTTGGACAGACTGGCAAATTCTTGGCCAAAGGACAAAAGTGTGACACACAAACGACAGCACGAAGTGCTAACATCCCAGAGGTGCACTAATGTCTCGTACGGACTAAAAATCGAGAATGTTACATAAAACAACTAAATGACTACTTCTACCTTGACTGCTAAGAACTCTTGGAATGCAAGAAAATAACAACAAATAACAAAACTGGAATAAAGTAAAGTAAATTGAGTAAAACATAAATGATAAAGTGAGAGGAGAGAAAAAGAATGCTTACAACAACCAAGAAATGAAGCCTCCGATAAAGAAATATCTTTGATAATTGCACACATGAGATGGAGGGAAAATGTTGGCGTTGTTTAGGGTTTGCCTCTGTCAAACCCCCTGTTTTGGTGTTCCCACCTCCACAAACACCCAGATAGATAGATAGAGAAAGCAATGAATGCTGAAATAGATGAATAAAAGAGATAGATAGATAGATAGAGAAAGCAATGGATGTTGAAATAGATGAATAAAAGAGATAGATAAATGTGTAAACAAGGGATGTGATAAATCCCAAGATTCTCAAAGATACAAGATAAGCAAGATATCACCTACAAAGCTTAAGGAAGCCACAGAGAGAGAGAGAGATGTGAGAGCCAAGAGAGTAGCAAAGAGTGTTGTAAGAGCTTGAGAGTGCTATTGTAGCAAGTTGTAGAGAGTTGTGCAAGCAAGACAAGAGAATGTCCAAGAGAGAAGCCAAGAAGATAGAGAGAAGGCAGAAGATCAAATGAATTGAAAAGATAGCATTTAAAGAGAGGAGGGAAAAGAAGCTTTCGAGTTGTTACAAGGCGTCTTAGGCTATTACCACCGACAAGATTAGCTAACAAGTGGCAAGACACTCAAAAAAAACCATTTGAATGTCAAAATGTCATAGGACGCTAGCACGACACGTGGACATCCACACGATGCACTAGTGTCCAAAAAAATCATGCTCAAAGATGACAGGAACGAGAAAAGCACAAGGTTTGATGCAAAGTTGATGCACAAGGGTAGTTGTTGAAAAGGGGTCCTGAGCATCTTGAGAGGGAAAAAGGTTGATGCAAGGGCTAAAATGAGACTACACAAATACCAAGGGAGTGGACACTAAAGTGGATATAAGAATGTATGTGAAATTGTAAGGGGTACAATTTTACATTACATTTTTCCCCTACTCTACACTGATATGCACGCTAAAGGAAATCTAGTAAACATAAATAAAATTGTGTTGCCAAAAGGATACTGTAGAAGAAGAAGATAACCCTTCAAACCAAGGAAACATGCCCCTAGGTTGAAGACCTACAAAAAAAATGCATTAGATAAGAAAGAGTTACACAAGACAATAAGGTTAGAACATAAAAATCTATTACATCAAGGGGTTAGAGCATATACACGAATAATACACACAAAGACACATAACAAACTAAAGGATTTGAGTCAGCAAATTGGAAGAGACCTCGATGTAGAAGGTTGTCTCAATACTCTACATCATCTCCAAATTAAGAAATAACATAGAAGAATTCTTAAATGAAGAGAAGAATGTAAGGATTGATTGCTTCAAGAGAAGAATGCATACAATAGATAGGGAAGCAACCAATGTTGAAGAGAGAAAGAAGTATATACTCAGGATAAAGAAGATGCAGGTCTTCGATCTGATATATACCCAGACGTGAAGAGAAGAGAGATGGCTCCACAGGTACTCGGTCTTGCGGAATTGGCTCTATAGGTGCTCGGTCCCATAGAAGGTGAACAAAGCTCTACAGGTGCTTGGTCCTGTAGAAAGAAAGTGCTTCACAGGTTCTCGGTCCTGCAAAGGAAGCACCATAAGTTCTCGGTCCTACGAGGCTTGATATGAAAGGTCTCTACAGGTTCTCAGTCCTATAGAGTTTAATGTGAAAGATCCTTATAGGTTCTCAGTCCTATAAGGAAAGCTTTATGAGGTGCTCAATCCTACAAGGCAAGCTTGGTGCAAAGGAGCTCTACTGGTTCTCAGTCCTATAGAGCAAGACTGATCAGATAATTTTGTGGCTACTACAAACTACATTGTAAGATAGCCATAGAAAAGATAGATCTAGTCATGTTTCCCCCAAGCTAGACGCGAAGATATAAGACAGGTCTAGTTTTGTCCCCCAGCTAGATGGTAAGATCAAATATTAGATATTGTGAGACACTTGAGAATTCTTTTTGAGAAGAAGGCTTTCAAAGGAGGTTCCTTCAACTGAGAACCCTTCAAGACACTAAGGGGCCCATTCAAAGGAACACTCCAATTAAAGGAAATAGAGAAGAGAGAGGGTCCTTAAGAAGGGTTCTCATCTCCAGAACAAGTTATTACTGCCCCCAGCATATAGGGGAGAACTATGCAAGATACTATTATGTTGCTACAATAGAAAGAGTATGGTTGCACACAATTGTGTACAACAATGAATGCCAATGAGATAGTAAAGCTACAACTACCACATAATGGGAAACAACACAATAGAAGGGAGGTGTAAGAACCTCATGAGAAGATGCTTAGAACGGACATGATAGAGGTAGACCTCAATATCACTTGTCATGCATAGAAGAGATAGGTGCATCAAAAAATGGAAGAGTGATGGCACCAGAATCATAAAGTTGTATTTTATCCTTCAAGGCCTTACATTCATTGGTGGAATAGCCAAGCACTCGGTGGTATGCATAGAAAGAATGTTTTTCTTTATCATGCTTATGAGATTTCTTATTCGTAGGAGGAGGAAGAGTAATCAAGTGGGCTTTGAGAAGCCTCAACAAGATGTGCTCTTGCTCAAATAGAGGATGAGTAGGAAGAAACCCTTTCTCTTGTGAAGAAGAGTTTGACTACTAAGAAGAAGACATGAAGATAGCAGACAATGGAGGATGAATCAATTCAAGAGAACGAGGTTGAGTGGAATCATGTTGACATTCAACCATGTTATCTGTTTAGATTGTTCATTCGAGCAACAAAGCCCCAAATTACATTTACGAGGTACACATTCTATACATACCTAAATGCATTATTTGTTACACCCACAACCTTTACGCCCATAGCCATATTTAGAGACAAGTTTAAAACTAGGGCCATAACATGTTTGCAAATCTTGAGGAGGAGGATCTTCATAGAGCATTATTCCAGCAATGGGGATTACACTCTATGGGATCACCATTAGCCTTCTTGATAGGACTGCCAGCATCATCCTTTTTAACAGAAGCGTGACCATCTTCCTCAAAGGGTGTAGGATCAACATTAAGAACATTACAATTTGTGTTCACATTATTGCGCGATGTAGAAGAATGATCATCTTTGATAGCGAGTTTGGATGATGTTATCAGAAGGTCTAAGTGGATCAGGTCGACTTTATATTCTACAATGAAGGATTTTGTAAAGTCTAGAGAACCCCAATCATCACCAAGACATGCATTCTTTTGAGAAGTAGGAGTAGACCTAGGATTTCTTGCTTCAGAAGGATCTTCTTCAAGGACATGTCTCAAGAGTATCCTTTGTAATGGGTACTACTGGAGTAGACATCATCACATTGGAAGACACCAAAGGGATAAGATTTTTAAGAGTAGGTGCAATTGAAGCCTTATCGGCATGTGCCATCTCACATAGGTGTACGACATCAAGATCAACCCTGATTGTGACTACTTGATTATTATGAATAAATTTAATAGATTTATGCAAGGTAGACGAGACTGCACCCATAGTGTGAATCCACGGTCTACTAAGAAGTAAATTATATGGTAACTTTTCTAACATAGCATATACAAGGGTGGGTACGGTAATATGCCCCAACCTCAAAGGCAAGATTATCGTGCCTAGGGCTTGTCGATAGACATTATCAAACCCGCGAATACATAAGGAAGAAGCAGCAAGAGAAGATGCATTAATTTCAATTTTAGGCAACAAATCAATACTACACACATTGAGCACCGAACCGGTGTCAACGAGAGTATGTCTAATGCCGATATTATTAACACTAATTATGATAATTAGAGGTTTTGCCTGCTTCTACACTTCTAGAGGCGGGAGTTCTTGCGGATAGAATGTAATATTCGGCGAATTTGCACGAATATGAGCTATCAACGCATTTAAGTTTGGATATAATACAATTGCAAGGATTGCAAGGAAAGGCACTTCTAGCCTACATAATGGGAGGACAAGAACAAAGAACGTCTTATATGTTGAAGGATTGAAACATAATTTGCTAAGTGTAAGCCAAATATGTGATCAATGTCACACTCTTACATTCCATGAAGAAGGGTGTGAAATTAGGAAAGCAAGAAAACTGGCTGCAGATGCAAATAGAATGGCAAATAATATTTATGTTCTAAGTGAAATCCAAGGTGAAAATGCACCATTAGTCAAGAAGATGAAATGTGGTTGTGGCACAGAAGGACGAGGCACATAAACTTTGGAAATCTTGTAAAGATCAGCAAAAAGCAAGCAGAAAGAGACATGCCTATGATTTACAAGCCTTCTAACGTCATTTGCAAACAATGCCAACATGAAAAGCAGACAAGATAAGCTTCAAAATAAAAGAATATTCTATATCTAAACTATTCAAGCTTGTGCACACAGATCTATGTGGTCCAACAAGAACAAAGAGTATGCAAGGTGAGTATTATTTCATGTTATTAATCGATGATTTTTCTAGAATGACTTGGGTAACCTTCATGAAAGAAAAATCAGAAGCCTTTGAAAAATTTAGGGTATTTAAAGCCTTAGTAGAAAATGAAACTGGACTCAAAATCAAATGTTTAAGGTCTAATCGAGGAGGCAAGTTCACCTCAAATGAGTTTATAGAATTCTATGAATAACAAGAAATAAGGAGGCACTACTTAGTTGCTAGAACTCCACAACAAAATGGTGTTGTGAAAAGAAAAAACAGAACAGTATAGGAGATGGCAAGAACAATGCTAAATGAGTCTAAATTATCACACTCATTCTGGAAGGAAGCAATGCTCACAACAGTATACATTTTGAATCAAGGTCAAATTAGAGTAAATCATGATAAAACCCCATATGAGTTATGGAAAGGAAGATCCGCAACAATAAAATATTTCAAAGTGTTTGGTAGTAGATGCTATATAAGGAGAGATGAAGAAGATCTTGGTAAGTTTGATTCAAGATTCGATGAAGGAATATTTCTTGGGCAGTCCTTAAAAAGAAAGGCTTATAGATGCTACAACAAAATATTGCAAGAAATAGTGGAAAGTGCAAATGTAAAGGTTGATGAGGAAAGATACTACAAAATCAAGGTACTAGAAATAGATTACCAAGAGGAAGAAAGTTGCAAAGAGGAAGAAGTAGAGGAAGCATTGAAGGATATTGAGCAAAGGAACACAAAAATTACATCCAAGACACCTTTCAAAGTACAACCCAAAACACCGTCAAGATTTGTTTAGAAGAATCATTATGAAGATTTAATTATAGGAGATAAAGACACTAAAATCTAGACAAGAAGAAGATTGGCCAAACCACCAAAATCTAAGAACTTGTCTCTATTGTCCAAGATTGAGCCTAAAAACTTTATAGAAGCAAGTGAAGACAAATTTTTGGATTAAAGCCATGGAAGAAGAATTGAATTAGATTGAAAAGAATGAGACTTGGGAACTTGTCCCAAGACCAAAAGATAAAAATGTTATTGGCACTAAGTGGATTTTTAGAAACAAGTTTAATGAGAATGGTGAAGTTGTAAGAAACTAAGCAAGGCTAGTATGCAAAGGGTATGCCCAAGTAGAAGGAATTGATTTTGAAGAAACTTTTGTTGATGTTGCACAGTTAGAAGCTATAAGAATGTTCCTAGCATTCGCTTGATACAAGGATTTTAAAGCTTATTAGATGGATGTTAAATCAACATTTCTGAATGAGCACTTAGAAGAAGTGTATATGGAGCAACCTAATGGATTCATCTTGTCAAAAAATAGAGATTTTGTATGCAAAATCAAGAAAGCTCTGTATGGCTTAAAACAAGCCCCTAGGCCTTGGTACTTCAGACTAGATAAATACTTACAAGAGCAAGGTTTCAAAAGGGTGTAGTTGACAACAATTTGTATTTCAAAACTGAAGGGGAGCATCAGTTATTATTGTGGTATATGTAGATGACATCATATTTGGAGGAAGCAATGATAAGATGTGTCGAACATTTGTTCAAAGTATGCAAAAAGAGTTTGAAATGTCAATGCTTGGAGAGTTGTCCTTCCTGGGATTACAATTTCTCGATCAAAGGAATAGTTATATCCCAGACTAAATATATTAAAGAGATGTTAAAGAAGTTTATTATGGAAGAATGTAATCCGATTAGTACCCCAATGATTATAGGATGTAAGCTAAGTAAAGATGATGAGTCTCCCAATGCAAATCAATCTCTTTACAAAGCAATGATTGGAAGTTTACTTTGTGTCATAGCCTCAAGACCGGATATTATGCGGGCAGTAGGTATGGTTGCCAAATTTCGGGTTGCACCCAAAGAAACTCATGTGCAGGCAATCAAGAGAATATTCAAGTACTTAAAGGCACATTAGATTTTGGGCTATGGTATTCAAAAGGTGGTGACTTCACTTTAACAACATACACAGATGCAAATTGGGTAGGAAGTGTTGATGACAGGAAAAGCACAAGTGGTGGAGCTTTCTTTCTTGGAAAAAATCTTGTCTCTTGGCTAAGTAAAACAAGCATTAGTCTACCTATCAACTGCAGAGGTAGAGTATATAGCAGTAGTTTCCTCTTGCTCTCAAGTTCTATGGATGAGACAAACTTTAAAAGATATCAAAGTAGAATGCAATCATCCAATATCCACATTTTGTGACAATACCAGTGTTACTAATATCTCAAAGAATCTAGTGATGCATTCAAGAACAAAACATATTCATATAAAGTATCACTTCTTGAGGGAGCAAATAGTAGATGGATAGGTAAAGCTTGGGTATGTTGACACTCGTGATCAAATTGCGGATATTTTTACTAAGCCTCTTCCAAAAGAGACTTTTGAGTTTCTAAGACAAAAATTGTGAGTGGGAGCAAATAGCAGATGTACTCCTTAGTGGGGGCTTATCATTGTATGATCTCACAACTCCATGGACTCCTTTGCCATTGGTGTCAAAGGGGGAGAAGTACAGAGATGGGGGGAGCAACAAGACAAGGGGAGTAGTGTGTTGCCATCAATGACAAAGGGGTAGATTGTTAGAATTATTCTCATTGATGTTAAAGGCAATTAGATGGTTGATGGTTAAGATCAATGACAAGCTTACATTCATTGGTCAAAGAATTAAAATCACATTAACAAATGATTGTTTATTAGGGCACCTTTATTAAAGATTAAAGAAGTTAAATTAAAAGATCATAACCTAGGCCGACCTCATTCATTATGGCGCCAATTTTAGAAATGTCTAAATAAAATAAATTTAATTTTTCCTTGTGTTGGGCCAACCCTATATACTAGCCGACCTAATGGAAACAAAAATAAATAATATTAATATATATTAAAGGGCAGTGATGGTATTTAAGTTGAGAAAGTAGCGATTAATATCAAAAAATGAAGGCAATGATCAATGTGATTAAAGGGTGCAATTAAAGTTTCCAAAGTGTAGTGCTTAGATTAGTTAAAGAAAAAGCAATGATCAATTTTGAAAACAAAGGGACATGTCATTTCATAAGGACATCATAGTTTGAAAAGTTATGTCTTCTCACTAAGGTATGAAGATATAAATATTGATTGCATTTTGAGATATGGTTTGTGTGTGTAATTTCAAGTCAGATTATACAACACTAGCAGATTTTGAGTAAAAGATTATTTTAAAAGTAGAAAATTCTTAGAGGAGACTTGTGTGAGGGTTATTTATAGCAGATCTTGAAAAAATACAAGTGCAATTTGGTAGTAGTTTTAGAGAAGATATATATATCAATCTATTGAGGCGATTCATGAAGCATTGAGTAGAGATATAAAGTGTCATGGAGTAGTCATTGTTGCAAGGTGTGTGCCCTTGGTCTCCTTGTGTCATGCAGCGTAGCGCTTGGGTTCATAACATGTCTTAACTGCCTCCAATGGATTCATTAACTCTAGCGGTTGTATTGAGCATTAAGAGATTGATCTTTTGGTGCAACGACAACCGTTTATGCAACAATTGGTATCAAAGCCTAGGTCACGAGTTTGAAACCCTTGCTTGCGTTGGGGTGGGGACTGTTGCAAGGTGTGCGCCCTTGGTCTCCTTGTGTTGTGTAGCGCAATGTTGGGTTCGTGACATGGCTTAACTGCCTCTCGCGGATTCACTAACTCTAGCGGTTGTATCGAGCATTAATAGGTCGATCTTTTGGTGCAACGACAATCATTTGTGCAATAGTCATTTGGAGCAAACATTATATCACTTTGAGCAAACATAAGTGCAAATTTAGGCAGTCATTGGAAGGTTGGTGCCTTCCAATTTAGAAGAGATTGATGTCTCTCACTGAGTTGGTGCTCAGCTGCGGGGATTGGTGTCTGTTGTGGATTGGTGCTCATAAATTGTATAAGAGGGGATTGGTGTCTCCTGTAGGTTGGTGCCTACAAAGATTGTAAGAAGTTATATATATATATATATATAGCATTATTTTGTTGTGGTTTTCTCCCACAAGGGTTTCCACATAAATTTGAAGTTCTTATTGTGTTCTTAATTGTTAGATCTTGCATGGTTTGTTATTCTTATTGATTAAGTTTTTAAATCGAGAAAAGTTTGCTTATACTAATTCACCCCCACCCCTCTTAGCATAAGCTTTTGTTCATCAAAATATCTATAGGTTTACTCTTTTGTGGTGAAGCATAAATATGCACAACCAACAAAGTTGCAAACCTTGAGAAAAAAAGGCTAGTGTTGTTTTCCATGGTGACAATTGAATTAGTACGCACGATGGAATAAAGAATTTGCATAATGCAAAAATGAATTTTGCAAATGCATGTCATGCATGCATAGAGCCTCTAACTAGAGACATAAGTCAATTTGCATATTACTTTGCACATTAGGGATACTTGTTTGAGAGACGTGAATTATGCACTATGCAATTCAGTGAGAGAGAATCTCATTTGCAAGTTGTTTAGCAATGCATTTACTAGCCACTTTAGGTACTATTGATTGAGTTTGCACAAAGATGTCAAAAGGTTTGTAGAATGTTGCAAAACATGCTAGGTAGCAAAAGGTGTGGCTCAAATCATAGGGTTGTACAAGCCATTGAGTACACTGAATGAGTCTTGGGATGAACTATCCATGAATTTTGTTGTTGGATTATTGCACATACAAAAGGTAATGATTATATCTTCATAATTATTGATAGACTTTCAAAAACAACAAATGTCATTCCTTGTCAAAAGAAATGATCCATCTAAAATTGAGAAAATTATTTGAGGAGTGTGATCGCATGGATTGCCACAAAGTATTACAATAGAAGGATATGAAATTCTTTAGCCATTTCTAGCACATTCTATGGAAAAAATTGGGCACACAACTTAATTTTAGGTATTCAAGGACAAGTGGTCAAATTGGGATTGTCAATTGAAGTGTTGGCAATTCACTAAGATGTTTAGTGGGAAAGAACCCGACACAATTGGACTCCATATTAATGCAAGCTAAGTTTACATACAACAATTCAATAAATGGGTTGACAAGAAAGACATTTTTCTAAGTGGTATGTATGGCATCTCCAAAGAGTCACAAAGTAGTTTAAGATTGAGGATGATAAACACATCGATGCAAAAGCTAAAGACTTTGCACAAGATATGTAGGAAGTTCAGGTTTAGGTCAAAGAAAAATTGGAAGAAGTAGTGCTAAGTATAAAACATATGCATATGAGAGGCATATAGAAAAGACCTACTTGAAGGGAGAATTAGGTACGTCACACTTGAGAAAATAAAGGTTCCCAAGAGGAACATATGCTAAGTTGAAGCCCAAGAAGATTAGCCCTTGCAAAGTTTTGCATAGATTCTCAAATAATGAGTATGATACTAGGTTGTTGAAAGGGATGGACATATCGACAATATTGATGTCTTTGATGTGTATTCCTATCATGCTCACAATCTTGAAGATAACAGACAAAAGCAAGAAGTACAAAACAATATTGTGCACATTTTGAAGATGTGCATTACAAAGAAGAGTTAACAAAACAAGTATGCAAAATATCTTATTCATTACAAGGATGAAGGCCCTGAAGAGACTCATGGATTTCTAAAACAAAAGTTGTCTAAGTGACGGAAGCAATCTTCCATGCAATTTTTAGCATTGAGCTTATAAGATTTTCTCCTAAGGAATATGATGCAAGAGCATTTCAAGGATCATGCAATCTTGCATCACTCAAATACATGTTTTTCGTGCAAGTCAGCTGCTTGGTTAACTTATTTGTTTGTTTTGTGTTTGTGCACAAGTTATTTTGTTTTTCTTGTTATGTGCTATGGGTGTTTTTGTAGAAGTGATCAAGAGAGATATGTACTGCTGTGTAAGAGTATTTGATGGTGCAGTGTCTTAGAGCTTCATGTGGAGGGTCAAAGCTTCAAATAGAGGATATATGCTTCATACGTGTAATTTCCCTTGTGTGCAAGATTCACATAGATACAGTTACCTTGGTGTACAGTGCTTTAAAGTTTTGCGCAAATGAATGTTTGCATGCACACTTGATTCTGCTAAAGTGGCAAAAATGTATTAAGCTGCCAACAAACAAGAAAACATATTAGGAAGTCAATCAATGATAATTAAGTGGAATTCATAACACATTGGAAATCAATTTTGCCATGCTTGTAGTGATGAGTCCCCTCGCTTGGAGGTTGTAATTGTTTCCATAAAATGACCAACAGTGGATATCAAGAAGTCAAAGGAGGCAACTGATGGATTTGCAGAGAAAGGCGAAGTGTCAGAGGACTTGATAGATACATCTACAGCCACAGATCTGATTCCAGAGGTTGGCAACATCAGCAAGTTGATGAGGTGGAGTAAAGATACTGTCATGTCATGAAATTCAATGTGAAAATAAGAGAATTATGAGTATATGTTGGCAGAGTCATGATTCATTGTGCAGAGAGTCGCTGCATGTTTTCCATCTCCAATGGATGGGTAACAGATGAATTGTAAACTGCAATCTCTCTGCAAGTTAGTAAAATCTCACTTCTGTGTCTCCAAACAATCTCTTTTTGTTTTTGTTTTCGTTCTCTCTCCCATTGTGTACTATGCATGTTCATTAGCCGGTTGTTCATTTGAGAAGACTTTGAAGTTTGAACTCCAACTATCAACCTAACAACTCAGATTGTATCCAACTCTTGCAATTCAGCTTATAGAGGCATAAATATGTACCAACCATTCTACCAAACTTGATCAATAATGCAACTCTGTCTTATCCTTCTTACTGAGAAATATGTTTTCTTTCT
>VDFB02072301.1:30287-79457 GCA_007258455.2 Sequoia sempervirens
GTGCAAAGCTCTGTCAAAGGCATGTTGAATATATGGTAGGCTATCATCCCAAATGCATAAATGTCTGTAGTTGTAGATGTGCAAAAGTGTGCAACTGATCACCTTCATCAAGTCATTTGTCTACACATGAAAGTTTGTGGACTGATCTAGTTATGTATGCATTGAGAAAGCCTAGAATGCACCCAAACATGATAAAACAAGGAATGCACAGTCCCTTGTGCAGTAATGCTCTTCTTGGAAGCAACCGCGATCACCATTTTAATAAATCTGTCCACCACAACAAACATAGAGTCATTCTAATGCTTTGTCATAAGGAGTTCACTCATGAAATCTATGCTAATAGATTCCCAGGGCATTTGAGGAATTGCTATAGGTATGTAAAGCCTAAGATTCTTGTTTGTGGGCTTGGTAATGCAACAAGGAGTACAAGACTTGATATGGCACTTAATGTCTACATGTATGTGAGGCCAATAAAAGTTTTATAGTGTTGCCAGAGTCTTGATAATGACAAAGTGTCTAGCTATCTTGGCATAGTGTGCCTCCATAGGAGTTGTTGGCAAGGTGAGCTTTCTAGAACATAGAGATGTTTGAGCTTGAAAAGAAGCCTATTATTCAAATTAAAGTCACCAACCTATCTGTTGATGTGCGTTTTATGACCGCACCAAACAGCAAAATAAAGTCTCCAACGGCTACTCTCTTCTCTCTTGATCAAAGTATCCAGCATGCTAAGATTGCAAGAAAGTTCATCCGTTCAACTCCAAGGTTCCTTTTATACAGTGGAGTAGTCTCAGTTGGTCCGTTGTGATTTGTTGGTATCACGAGGGGACTTACACAATTGTTCGATAGCAGATAACAGACAGCAGACTAAAGGGTTTTCAAGTGATTCGAAAGATTTGTCAAGTAAGTGCAAGCTTCCTAATACTAACCAGAAATATACTAAATTGAATGGTTGCAAAGATTAAAAATATTATGGACTAATCTAAGGTGCGGGACGTGGTGATCAACTTCAGCAAACTTCAACCAAACTTCGCTTCGCCTTGCTTCGGACAGCTTCCACGGAGTCGATGCAATCTTCAAGGGAGGTAACTAAAGATATTCAAACCACGACTTGACATGAAGATGCCATCACAACAACACATACCATCATTCAAACCGTAATTGAAGTTAAGTCCACGACGTTTCCAGTTGACCACACAAGGCGAGCACACTGTCAGTGAGCCCGCTAGTGGTATGGATAAGCGAAGCTTGCTTAGATTAAACACCACATTCCACAATTACTAGCTACTTGCATTAAATGAAATTTATTCTACTTTAAGATCCTACTTGAATCAGAAGGATGAAGAAACCTTCCTAGCTGCTCACAACAAAAGGCGAGATCATCATCAATGAAAACTCTTTTTATTATGAGAGTGTTCACAACAATTTTTTACAAAGCTTTCTAAGGAAAAACTTTCCTTCTTCAACTATGCTAAGCTATCTCTCTATGCTCTGCTTCTGAACTAATGTCTAATCCTCTAATAATCTAATGAATCACAAATGAGGGGGAGTGCCCCTTTTATAGCTGGCCAAGTCCAATGGACGACTCAGATTACAATCAGATGGATGGCCCAGATCGTGCCACCTTAGCCCTAAACAAGATTCACCCTAAAAACTGCCACAAAGAGGAGTGGGGTAATAAATGACCCAAAAGATTCCCACTCACTCCGAAAATAGCATAGGCAATTAATGCCCACCATCATCTTCTAGAAGGTCATCATCCAAAAGGGCGTTTCCATTCTCTTTCTCCTTGACTGCAAAGTCAAGGAACCTGGTCAGCACAACCTCAACTTCCTGGACTGAAATAGGCGGGATGTGATCAAGCTGAAACTCAAGTACTGTTACCATCTGCCCATGCCGAGTGCAAGGCTTCCTCCAAGCGGTCAAAGCATCCTGAGTACTCTAAATAAGGCTGTAGAAGGTCGAGGTATTTTCAAAATCATCCTGCACAAAAGTCTTCACCTCTGAAAAGAAAGGCCCCAAGCTATTCTTCAAACCATTTGAAGTCATCTCCTCTAGAGTCAATCTCCTAGCAAAGATAGCCTCAAGCGTGTTCAAGACTCCATCTATAATATTTCCCATGGCCTCTCTGACTCTGACCAAATCTGCCTGTGCCGCATCAAAGAAACCTCAGCCTGTGACCACTGAAGAATACCAACTAGAAAAGTCATACCTATCACCTTCCTGAATCATGCCTCCCTCAACCAAAGTCCGCAAGGGCGTATGCATCAAAGCCTCTAAGCGCTGAACAACCTTGTTTTGATAGATGCAAGCCTCATCCCAAGCTTGATCAACTGTGTCCATCCGTGCCATAATGCCCGAGGCCAACTGATAGGAGTGAGCAAGATCTTCCATAAACTTTTGTCTCAATGCGAACATTAGCAACCCATTTATCTGCCTCTTGTGCCATCCTCCTCAAGTCCTCCAAGCCGCTAACTGATTCTCTAGGAAACTCGGTTGGGAGCTCAATTGCCGGATTTTCCTGCCCACAAGGACGAGACAAGTGTTGTACATAACCAATCAATGTTTTGTGCTCCTTCTTCAATCTTTTATACTTGCCTTCAATTTGGAGCAGCCTGTCCTTGAGTGCCTGATAGGAATTATCGCACTCTTCAATTATCTACGCTCCAGTAGGGCGACCCAACTCCATCGTAGTGATCACATAATTCTCCGGAACAGCCTCAACTCGATCGCACTCAACTCTAGGTACAGCCACATGAAGTGTGCGAGAGCCATCTTCATCTGTTGAAATCTTTGAAAACTTCCTAGCCTTCTTCATTGGAGGCACACTAATCCTACTCAGAAATTCTTCCATCTCAACTACTGGATCGATCTCCTCAATAGGGTCTCTTCTCATCCTGTCTTTGAGCCAATCTGGCACCACCTGTTGCAAGTCAGAAATGATGAATGGTTGTTCATCCCTTGCTTCCTCTTCGCGTACTTCTTCTCTGCCTTCATCTTGACGAGGCTCATCAACCTCTATAGGTTGAGTATCTCCTGAACCCTGGGCCTCTTGCCCGGTAGTAGTGTCATCCTCTAATGCTGCCTCGATCTCATGCTGGAAGCGAGTATCCATGGCCGTTTCTTCCTCTATCTCCTGCTGGTTTTCTCTTCTAGGTACATTGATGCTCTGGCCAATTGACTCCCTATGAGGGGGCTGATTTGCCTCTTGTAATTCATGTTATTCATTCAACCTCACTCTCTGATCTGCAAATAGTGAAACTTCCTGCACACTCGGAGAGTGAGTCCTCAATGCTGTGTGTGTTGCCTCCTCAACTCTTTGAGGCTCCGACTGGACTGGTTCTTTTCTTCGTGGCCCCGCAGCTCGAGCAACCTGTTTCTTTTGTCTAATAGTGGGAGTCCTATGATCTCCCATTAAGTTATAAGTAAGAGGAATTGACCTGCCCTTAAGCCTATTCACGTGCTTCACCACCCAACCTCTCGTGAATGTCAAGACTGGTATGCAAAGCGTATCCAAATCCGTGATTTCTGGCTCTGACCAATCCGAAAGTGGGAGTGGTGTATTCCTCACTATCTCATAATCTGGGTGAATAATGTTGATATCCTCATCAACCTGGCCTAGCACAGGAACAATCTCACATTCTCTAATCATGTTCAATGGTATCCTCGAAAACATCCTTCTTATTTCAGCCTTGTCTGACGCACTTGCCCAAAAGTCCTCAATGTGCGCTTTATGTATGAATTCCTTAGACAGTATCCATCTGATATTCCTGTGAGGATCATAATGCTGCCTACTAGTATGATAAGAGAGGTGGAAAAATTGAAGCTTGTTTTCCGCTTCCTTGGCTGCCTGCAGTGTAGGACAAATTTCATTTGAATTTCCCCTGATGATCGGGAAGTCAAGTCCTCCTTTCTTTTTCTTCTTTTGAATCTTATCGTAGGCAATGAGTTGCCTAGATATTTCTAACATCAAAATTTTGTTTGTGGGGTATCTGGGCAATCTGTAAGGATAAGATGAAAACCCCTACAGCCTGATGTAAGTGAATTTCGGAAATTGGATAAACCAACATCCGTACCTCACTCAACTCCTGAGCCTCCTTTGATATTCTGTGATGAGTTCTTTGTTGAAGCGTCCTCATGATATGCATCGTGAAAGCATCATTGACTCTTTTGTAGTGAGAAATGCTCATCAAGTGCAACTGCAGACAGGCCTCATGAATCTTGAATTGCTGAGAGCCACACCCAATTGGCTCCTTGTATGATATCCCTCTGTATTTTGTCATCCGGGCCAGCATGTAGATGATATACGAGCTCATGTAAAAAGTCTTCATCCTCCTCAAACTTTGGAGTTGTTCATGCAAATTATCACTAATCATCACTGCCCAGTCAACATGCTCTTTGCCTTCCAGCACAAGGTTGATGTAGTAAAACATCCAAGGTTCGAAGATGAACGATTGGGGGCACCCTCCAACTCTATTGAGCATCATAATTAAGTCACAATACTCCTGCTTCAAGTCATCTGAGATTATCTGCTTTGGCAACTTTGTACGAGTTGGTTTAGGCTTGTTCATCCAACCGGAGTTTATCATATCAGCACACCTTTCAAATGTAGAAGCATACATTCGCTCAGCTCTTTCTCTCGTTTTGTAAATCATCTTCTCATAAGTAGGAATTCCAAACGCTTCTCCAATAGCTTCAGGCATGAGGTTGGGAAACAATTTGCCATCAAGTGAGACAATAGTTCTCTGCTCTGAGTTGTAGCAGTTAGCACATTCCATAATCAGCTCCGGACACTGAATTGCTGGCAGAAAACCAGCAGCTGCATAAAGTCCGCTTCTAACAATATTGTGCGAAGTGACCAATGGATGATGGACACCTATCCCCAGCATTCATCTTTTGAAAGCATCCAAATTGAAAGAGCTTAGGTTTGTATCACTTAATTTGCCCAGCTTTGAAGAAAACTTCGACTCCGACAGGAAAGACTTCCTCATCTTCTTGATCACAGCCTGCCTGGATGCATTTGCTTTGTTGGACTCAGCATTGGTCTCTTTGCCAGTCGCTCTTCTATCTACTTCAGCCATCCTCACTTCTTGCAATAGCCTAACTTCAATATTCAATACTTCCAGCAATATTTTCCGACACTTAGAAAATCTCTCCTGCAGTAATACAACCTTCAACACTTAGAAGAATTTCGGCCCAAGCTAGCTTGCTTCAAGGATTTCTCTTCACACTCCAATCTTCTTCACCTTAGAGCTCAAATTCGTACTTAGCAACTGATGAAGAAAATAGACAAAACTCAAAATTCATATAGCCAAGTTGAATTCTAGAAGAATGCTAATTTTGGCCAAGTCATTAAATTTCCACTCCTCCACTGCAGAAATTTGAAATTTCCCTCCTCTGGCAGTCACAACACTTGTCATCTAGAATCTGGAATGTTTGACCTTCTAGAATTTCAAAAATTTCATCTTCATGGCATAGGCATATTTCACTTCATTAATATTTTGAAATCACCCTCTGAAAATATTAACTCAAATGTCCCCTTTTAAATTTGTCTCAATTGGCTAAGGCGTGGATTTCATCTTTACTCTGGCTTGTACAAGTTATTCACATCAAAAATTTCACCAAAAATCATCTAGGCATCCAGCTTCAATTTATAAGCCAAGGCGTTTTATTTTCAAAAATATTTCCTTCTTTGCCTTAGAGAAATTTTTAATTTTATCTAGGAATTTTCATTAATCAGGCGCCCATTAAAAATCTTTGCTTTAAGATCTCAAGCAAGGTGTGGAGAATTTTAAAATCATCTCTTTGTTGAAAATATCCAAGACCCAGAAAAAATTTCCCCTCAGAAAATGTAATATTCATGTGTATACATGCAAAGGGGTTCATTTAATTTTTATATTTTCCACCTTTGAAAAATATTTTCTCACCAAAATTTATTCTTATTTCTTCTCCTTGGGCGCATTTCTCCTTAGGAAAATTTTCAAATCATCACTTCAAGTTGGGCACGTTTGACTAGGTAAGCCTCCAGTTCAAGCACTTAGAAAATTTTTAAATCACTTCCTTGGTGAGGGCGCATTTGAGGGGTCATGGAGGAATTTTTTAACACTTAGCAAATTTTCACCTTACCTCACTTTACCTTAGGCGCATTTAGGGGGGTGAGGAGGAATTCATGCCTTGGACTAATTTTTATCTTCCCTCTTCACTTGGCGCATTTTGCTAGGGGAGCTTCCAACTTACCCATGCCTTAGGAGATTTCCTTGCCAGCCCATCAACTTGGGCACATTTAGGGGGGTGGGAAGGAGTTTTTTAACACTTAGTAACATTTTCCAAGTCAACCCTTCAAGATGGGCGCATTTGACTAGGTGAGAAGGAATTTTTAAATGCCTTAGAAACTTTTTCCCAACTCCAACTTCTTGAGGGCACATTTGGAGGGGTCTACAAGAATTTGCAACGCCTTGAAAGATTTCTACGCCTTCATCACAAGGTGGGCACATTTAGGGGGGTGGGAAGGAATTTCCCATGCCTTAAAATATTTTCTCACCACTACCCTCCTCCTTGGGCGCATATCAGGGGTGGAGGAGGAACTTTTCATGCCTTAGCTTATTTCCAAGCCAACCCCTCAACTTGGGCGCATTTAGGGTGGTCTGCAGGAATTTTCCAAGACTTAGAGATTTTCTCACCATCTCCATGTTGGCAAGGCGCATTTGAGGGGTGTAGGAGGAATTTCTCCTGACTTAGCAACCTTTTCTTAGCTCCATCACCTTGGGTGCATTTGACAAGGGGTCAAGGAATTTCCACACCTTAGCAATATTTTCCAAGTCAACCCTTCAAGATGGGCGCATCTAGGGGGGTCTACAGGAATTTTCATGCCTTGGCTTATTTTTACCTCCCCCTCTCTTATGGGCGCATTTGGAGGTATGCTCTGCCAATTCCAAACTTAGACAACAATTTTTTTACGCCTCCTGCCTAGTTTTCTATTTTTAGTAGGTCCCCTGATTTTCATACTTCTACAACTTGGATTGACTTGAAATTCGCACCACTAGATCCTTATGGCTTGCTTGACTTGTTCACACTGTCGCCTCATGCTGACCTGCTATTTATAACCTATTACAGAAGTGACTTACTATAAATAGTAAGTGCTTAGATTGCCTTCAAATTTTACCAGTGGATTGCTTGAAAGATACTAATCGCAATGGGATACTTCAGCTTTCGGAGATTCTGGCGTTTTACCTCTCATTTTGAGTCCCGAAGCTGGAAACCCTAATCTGACTTGCATGTGGCTCAAATGACCTCCGTTTGACCCCGTTTCTGTTGCATGTCGCTCTGCTTGTGATATTGAAGTGTTGGGGAGCTGCTAGAGTGAACCTGCTAAAAATAGTAAGTGTCTGAAAAAGTGACCAACCACCTGCCGGATGAGTTTGCATGTCACACTACCCGAGAGATCTCCAAAAACCCAAAAAAACCCAGGAAATTGGTCTGCATGCGAGCACTGGCTAAAAATAGTAAGTCCCTAAAAAATGATCAACTCTGCTTGCATGTTACATCGTCGCGTAGCTCTTGAAAAACCCATAAAGAATATCCAGACATGCATCGAAAAACCTTCCATACAAACCCTGAAAATAGCCTCCGAAGCCAAAATTGTTGAAAGTCACCATCTCAGCTTGCATGTTATATCATTGCATAGCTCTTGAAAAATTCATAAAGATTCTCCAAACATGCATTGAAAACTCCAACATGCAAACCCTAAAATCTGCTCCTGAAGCCTGGAGTGCTAAAAATAGCAAGCTATCAGATCTCACTCAAATTTTGCGTGTAAGTATCTTAAGGTGCCTTGAATCCAGTGTAGCAGTCAGAATTTCGAAAGTGCTAAGAAAATGCCCCAAATTAAGTACTTACTAAAAATAGTAAGTTGTTAGAACTCAGTAAAAATTCAGTGGGAACCTGCCTAAAGCCTTCTAACAGCAATGCTAAGCTCAGATTTCAAATAGCCAACTCAACTTGACCTCAAACTGACATGAAGAGTGCAAACCCTAATTCTACAGACTTAGCCAAAAGTTTCAATTTAAGCACAAAGACGAGCACATCCCCGGAGAGACAAGCAAAAAAGAGAGAGACAACGGGAAAACCAAAGCCAAAAGACGAAAATGAAGCAAAAATTAGGGGGTCCCCATTTTGAATGGGGTGATGTGTGAAAAGGTCACAACACTATCTACCTCACATATGCACAACATAGGTCTATGCAAAGTCTAAATTTGCTAAGTAGCAGTCCTACCATTGGAAAAATTGTGGCTATGCAAGTCCAACAATGTGATGAATGTGTGAACTGGCATCAATTGAGGCAACATGTTGCTTCATCGTCTTTCCCTTTCTTGTGCTTGATCACCAAATGGAACTACAAGTGTGTAATCCACTTCATGTGATCTGCATTCTCCAATGTACTCTACATACAAAAACTAAAGTGGCTTATGGTCAAATGAATATATCCTTACCTAGAAAGTAGTGAGGCCACTGCTTAATAGCTTGTACAATGGCATACAATTCCTTTTCATAGGTCGTATAATGCAAAAACATGTCACTAAATGTCTTTGATTGATATGCAACCAGATGTCATGTTGTGTGAGTATAGCATTGAATCCATAATCAAATGCATCATTTTGGCTTTCAAAGGGGTGTGCAATGTCGAGCATTGTCAAAACAAGTGTTTTACAGTGATGTTTCTTTAGCTCATCAAAAGTGCATTGTTGTGCAAGTGTCCAAACAAATGCTGCCTTGGCATGCATGGTTTGGCTGAGTGACCAAGCAATGTGTGTGAATCCAAGGACAAGCGTGCAATAGAAGTTGGCAAATCCAAGAAAGTTGTGCAATTCAGTGATGTTTCATGGGGTGGGCCAATCTCAGATCACCTTGATTTTTCCTAAATCTATATAGATGCTTGTTGATCAATGATGTAGCTTGGCTGATGAATTTGCACATTGTGAAAGGTATACTTGCTAAAGTTGGCTTGTAACTTGTATTAGCATATAGTGTCTAGGACATGCAAGACAAGCTCTGCATGCTCCTCCTAAGTCATGTTGAAGAAGAGAATGTTATCCAAGTAGACAATGACAGAAACTTGTGAAAGGTCACAAGATGTCATTCATCAAGCAAATGAATGTCATTGGCACATTGATCAAGTTGATAGACATAACCATCCATCTATACAATCCCTCCTTGGTTTTGAATGTTGTTTTCCAGATGCCATCAAAATGAACTAGTACCTAATGATATCCTGACTTGAGGTCAATCTTAATTAAGTATTGTGCACCACCAAGTCTAGTCCAAGTGGTCATTAATGTGCAACAAAGGATATTTTTTCTTCATCGTGATCTTATTGAGCACATGATAGTCAATACAAAGGTGTCATGTTCCATTCTTCTTTGGCACAAGAACTATCGAGTTGTCACAAGGAGAAGAGATAGGTCTAATCTTGCCTTGATAAATTAGTTCCTAAATTTGGCACCAAACTTCTTCATTCTCCCAAATAGATTTGCAGTATGAAATGATCTTGCCTCTAGACTAACCATGAGAAGCACAAACTTCTGCATGTATGAAATGATCTTGAAGCATTGTTTGGCAAATAACAAGACTACTTTAGTCTTTGATGAAGACTTATGAAGATTGAAGTAGCAATCACTGACATGCACAATCTATCGCTGTGGTTCACCTGATAAAAACCATCTCTATAATGCACATATGGCCTTCCAAGTAGGATGTCACAAACTTCTAGCTATACAATGTCATAGGTGACTGTGTCCTACATGAGTTTGACAACATACTTGAAAGTACATTGGTATTTTACCTGAATATCCTTCCCTTGTTCCAACCATCCCAAAAAGTCTCACAGTACTTTAGTGGAAAGAACCAAGCACTTGACTAGTCAAGTCTTACAAAATGATGTTCATTTCACTACCAACATCGATGATGACATGCATTGGTTGTTCATTAGCCCAGCACTTTGTATGGAAGAGATGCTTGTGTTCCTCCAAAATGTCAATTGTCATGGTGCTTGTGCTTAGACCCTATGCCTCTTGATTAGTTTCCTTGGTTTGCATGGAATTTGATGTAGTCTACACAACCAAAGATTGTTGCATGTGACATTCAATATCACTATGGGAACTAATGTGATGGTGATGCCACCATTTATCACCTTGTTTCTTCTTTCCCTTGTCCTTTGTAAGTCCCAACCATGTTGCAGCCTTAGCCCCACTCTTCTTGCCTCCTGATTAGTTTCCTTGGTTTGCATGGAATTTGATGTAGTCTACACAACCAAAGATTGTTGCATGTGACATTCAATATCACTATGGGAACTAATGTGATGGTGGTGCCACCATTTATCACCTTGTTTTTTCTTGCCCTTGTCCTTTGTAAGTCCCAACCATGTTGCAGCCTTAGCCCCACTCTTCTTGCCTCCTGATTAGTTTCCTTGGTTTGCATGGAATTTGATGCAGTCTACACAACCAAAAATTGTTGCATGTGACATTCAATATCACTATGGGAACTAATGTGATGGTGATGCCACCATTTATCACCTTATTTTTTCTTGCCCTTGTCCTTTGTAAGTCCCAACCATGTTGCAGCCTTAGCCCCACTCTTCTTGCATTATGACTCTCATGTTGTTAATTAGTTCTAATCTTGGCAAGAAAATCTTCCAATGATTAATTTGTTACACTTTTATTAATCAATGCTATTATGCTTGAAAACCCTGTTACTAGTAACTCATAGGAGAGGTAGATTCATAAGTGGTCATTAATTAGTAGTAAATTGTGCTTACCCCTAATATGTGATTTTGTTGATGATAATTGAAATCCTGGTTGTATTCATGAAAGTATGATCATAATTAGAGTTTTGTGTGATTCAATGCATGAATCAAGAAGTTATTTCTATAGGTTTAAGTATGCAATTACTTAAATTTAACTTGTAGCATTTAATTAGATGTTAACTAATGATTGAATTAAATGTAGATAAAGAGGTTTAATTTACTAATAGTAGGTATTAAGTTCAATGTTAATATTGTTCTTCTAATTGGTATGTTGACCATTCCAATGTGATATACATTCTTTGAGAATGAATTTTAGAAATGTTTATGTTTGTGACTTACATTGATTTTCAAGGTAACTTTTAGACGATTACGTTAGTGATGTTTTGATCATTGATGTAAGGCTTATGAATGCTCTATCATATTTTCAGATTTGCTTGATTTATTAGTTTGTTTGTCAGTAGATATGCAATGATTCAATAAATTCAAATCTCTAAGTATCAAGTGCTAACCTTTATCATGTCAGGAATCTTGTAAGGATGGCAGCGTGGCGTGCGGACGTCCACACGACGCGCGCGCGCCCCCAACAGAGATTCCTCCACCGACACGAAAAGACACAGCCAGGTGGATGAGGCGAGGTGGCGGCAGTGGAATTACATCATTGGATTCACATTTTTCTAAGGTAGTGGTGATGAAATGGGGAATTTGCCTAGGGGTACAAATTCGCTCCATTACAGGGATAAGAAAAATAGTGTGAATGCTTTGCTAATGAAGGACTCCTCTAGAAGTGGTTTATGGGTATTCAAAGTAGCACATATCATATACTCTATGTAGAATCTTCAAAATCTAGCTCTCACTAATGTATAACTGAAGCAATGCTGTTGTCCAGCATTGCTACCAGTTTGCATAAAGGAAACCACAATGGAAAATATGGCTGCAAGCATAAAGTAACACTCTTCTTGCATTGTTTGCAAGGTGAAAGTGCCATCAAAAAAGAAAAAAGGAAGTGCTATTTGCAAGGTGAAGAAAGTGCAAAAATTCTCTGCCAGTTGTGTGGAAGAACACTGGCAAGCAGAAAAATGCCCGAAGAAATTCCAATGAAAGAAGCCACGAGGAGATATAAAGTACAATTTATTTAAAATATGTTCCACTTTTCTAAAGTTAAAGTAAGATATAAGGTTTAATACAAAAGCATATCTGTTTATTTTTATTAAAAAAACATATCAAATATTTCCAGACTTTTTTTATAGTTGCAAAGGAATACAAAAAGTGCATATTAATATAGATAAAATCAAAACAGCTTAAACTATAATAATTTGATTTATTGCACTTAAAAATTTACTTCTTTTGGAGCAATTTTTTAATTTTTATTTTTAAATGTGAGCCTTTTATTTGTTACATTTTATAACAAAATAGGACTGTTCACTATAAATGGTGCCTCTAATTTGCACTTATAGGTGCCCTCATGCGAATTACTACATCTAGTGCCTAATAAAGCTGCAATAACAATACTTGTGGCATCACCTGTATAAATCATATAGGAGAAACAAGGGTACACAAATTTGCAAAATTTTCACTCTATTCACTACTCATCCATCTCTATCATTAGACATAAATCCTAACAAGAAGAAATTTTCACCATATTGGGAAGAAGGATTTTTGTTAGAGTAAATAGAAAAATCACCAAATAATTAATTAATCATTAATTATTTATTGGGCCCCTTTTACTTTATGCACTTAAGCTAAACTTAAAAATGTTTTTTTATTATTAATTAAGTTTTTTAGGTCATGTTGACTCATTGCATAGGATGAGGACGCTTGCCATGATCTAACTTAATCCTCACTTAGGGTTTGATCTAGGGTTTGTTTTTTCCCTTTTCATAAGGATTCATCATTCATTGTAATCATTCATTCAGATTATTGCATCAATACAATTCTAAAGTTGTTGAGCAAATCTATCTTGCTTGATCTCTATTTGTGACAAGTATTTTTCTTGCATGTGATTTCAAGGAGTTGTAGGGTTCACCATCAACAATAACATTGTATCAAAGCACCAAATTTGCAGCTTCATATTCAGATTTTGAGAGATCTAGCCTTGAGAAAAAAATTGGAGCATCATGGAGCAAAAGGAACCTCACCATTGCATCCAAAACGTCCAAAAACCTAAAGAACAATTGTTCATTTGCCAAAATCTAATAAGGTGAATTTTGGGCTTTTTTGGCACAAAAAAGAAGTCTACAAAAATCTGTATAGTTGTACAGAGTCACACATCATACTGCATCATACATCATACCCTATGTTGTCAATCTTGCGCAAGGGCCTACACAATTTTCTGATGAGACTATACAAAAATCCTTGACGAAATTTCACAACAATCGATACGATTCATGATGGGTTGTTTAAATTTGTTGATGTTTGATGCAATAAACCAGCCACTAATGCCAAATAAGAGGAAGTGATGTCAAAAACCAATGACATTGTTTTTTCGAGCCCGATCCGCTATTCGTTGTTGCTGTGCAACTAATCAACCATCTCATCCCCGCTCTAGTCATATCAACAACTAGGGGCTAAGGGGCTTGCCCATCGCCAAGCCCCCTAGTCCATAATAGGATCAAGAGCTATTTTTTTAGCCCCCAGTTTGCCCTAGAGGCCAAATTGGACAACTTTTGATAAATCGAGTATAACTTGGGCATACGATTTCCATTTTTGGTGAACCATATACTGTTGGAAAGCTGGTTCCAAGCTTGATCTAGTGGTGCTAATATTTTTTCCAGATTCTTCTGTTGGTGAGTTTTACAAGCCTCTAAAGTCAGATCAATCTGTTTTCATTCAAAGAATCATTACTTTTGCCTCAAATCTCGGATTTTCACAATTCTTCCAGCATCAAAAATCTGGTTCAGCCCTCTACACAGATCTCAGACCTTTTTTTTTCAAAATTTTAGCAAGCACTTGCTATTTCAATCAGATCTCAGGTTTTCATTTTTTATTCTTTTTTGAAAAATGTGCAAACAAGGTCAATTTTTTGGATCCAAAGGTTATTTTCTTGCATTGTGAGGGTCTATATTGTTGTTTCCCTTTGAATTTCTATATTTTATCATTCAAACATCATCCCATATCACTCATACAACTATTATGAGCAGAAAAAACAAATGGAAATACATTTGAAGAAACAAGGGTTATATAGGGTGACCATGGGTACAGAACTTGAACCAACAGGAGCTACAAAGAAGAAAAAATGGTTTAATAGGTGTCATGAGTCTTTTGATACATTATGAATGTCTATGTCTCCTGTTGTGACCTTTTCACACATCACCCCATTCAAAATGGGCACCCCCTAATTTTTGCTCCGTTCCTCGTCTTTTGGCTTTGGTTTTGTCTCTCTCTCTCTCTTTCTGTCTCTTTCTGTTGTCTGCCTTTCAGGGGATGTGCCCGTCTCTAAGCTTAAACTTGAAATTTTGGCCAAGTCTAAGAATTAGGGTTTTGAATCTTTTGGCCAGTTTGAAGTCAAATTGAGTGAGTAAATTGAAATTTGAGCTTGGCAATACATGTAGTAAGCTTCCAGCAGGCTCCCAACAAAATTTTATTGAATTCTAACAACTTACTATTTTTAGTAAGTACCTAATTTGGGACATTTTCTCGACACTTTTGAAATTCTAATCGTTTCATTGCATCTAGGACACTTTAAACTGCTTGTCTGCAAAATTTGAGCCAGATCTGACAACTTTCTATTTTTAGCAAATATCACCTTCAAAGGCTATTTTTAGGGTTTGCATGCGAAGTTTTTTAGTGCACGTCTGGAGAATATTTATGGGTTTTCCGAGACCTGCGTGGTGATATAACATGCAAGATGAGATGATAACTTTCAGCAGTCTTCACTTTGGAGGCTATTTTTAGGGTTTGCATGTTGGAGTCTTCAACGCATGTTTGGATATTCCTTGTGGGTTTTTCGAAAGCTTCGCAGTGATATAACATGCAAACCAGGATCAAGACCTTTTCAAGAGCTGTCTTCTGAGGCTATTTTTAGGGTTTGCATGCAGGACTTTTCAGTGCGTGTCAGGTTATTCCTTATGGGTTTTTCAAGAGCTACACAACAGTATAACATGCAAACAGGATTGGTCACTTTTTCAGGGACTTACTATTTTTAGTAGGACCACTCTAGCAACTGCCCAACACTTCAATATCACAAATAGGGCAACATGCAATAGAAATGGAGTCAAACGGAGATCGTTTGAGCAACATGCAAGTCAAATTAGGGTTTCCAGCTTCGGGACCTAAAATGAGGGGTCAAACGCCAAAATCTCCGAAAATTGATGTATCCCACTGCGATCACTATCTTTCAAGGATTCCATTGGTGAAATTTGAAGGCAATCTGAGCACTTACTATTTATAGTAAGGCACTCCAGAAATAGGCTATAAGTAGCAAGTCAGCAGCAGGTGCCAGTGTGAACAGGCAAGTCAACCCATGAGGATCACGTCAGTCAGATTTCAAGTTGAATGGAGTCGCAGAAATCCTAAAAAAGGCAATTACTATAAATAGTAAATCACCTCCAGAAACATGCTATAAATAGCAAGTCAGCACAACATGGCAATGTGAACAGATTAACTAGGTCACAAGGATCCTGTGGTTAAAATTTCAAATCAATCCAAGCTTCAGAAGATCAAAAACCAGAAACTTACTAAATATAGTAAACAGGGGCGAACAAACTAAAAAAATGCATAAGTATGAGAAACTTCCTCCTCTACCCCCTGTGAAATGCACCCAAGATGAAGCTGGCTGAAGGATTGAAAAGTTTTCAAGTGAGAAATTCCTGTTGCCTAGTCCAAATGCGCCCATGCTAGAAGCTAGATTGGAAGAAATTTTCTAAGGCATTGTTAATTCCTGCTCAACCCCCTAAATGCGCCCTGTCATGAAGGGAGGTGAGGAAAATAAGTTAAGTCATGACAAGTTCCTGCTGGGGTCTCCAAATGCGCCCAAGTTATCTAGTTATGAAGGACATGAAAAAAGTTTCTAAGGCATTACAATTTCCTTCACCACCCCCTAAATGCGCCCAAAATGACAAGGAAAAGGACAAAAGTTTTTGGAAATTCCTTCACCACCTTGCATATGCGCCCAATATGGAAGAGGTTGGAGGAAGCATTAAGGTGTTGAAGAAATTCCTCCTCTACCCCCTAGATGTGCCCAAGTGAGCTAGGAAAAAGACAAAAAGGGTTGCAAGTTCCTCCTCAACACGCAAAATGCGCCCATGTCATCTTGCCTTGAAGGACGTTGGAAATGTTCCAAGTGTCAAAAATTCCTTCACCACCCCCAATATGCACCCAAGGTGAAGGTGGGTGGAGTAAAAGTTTTTAAGTTGTTGAAAATTCCTGTGCACCTAGTGAAATGCACCCATCTCCAAGAGGTGTGAAGAAAAAGTAACCAAGGCGTTGGGAAATTCCTGCTTGACATGTCAAATGCGCCCAAGTTGGAGGTAGCTCTAGGAAATAAGTAAAGTGTTGTTTAATTCCTCCTTGACCCCTTGAATGCACCCATGTTAGAGGTGAAGCTAAGACATGTGCTAAGGCGTTAATTCCTCCTCAACATGCAAAATGCGCCAAAGGATATTGAAGGTGTTGGCTCTTTGAAAAATGTTCTAAGTATTGCTAATTCCTCCTTGGTACTTGAAATGCGCCCAACTTGCTAGATGGATGAGAAAGTTTCTAAGTGTTAAATTCCTGCTTGACATGTCAAATGCGCCCAAAGTGAGGAGATAGTGGTGAGGAAATATATGCTAAGTGTTAGGAATTCTTCCTCACACCCTCAAATGTGCCATGACTAGAGATGAATGGGAGGAAAATATCTAAGGCAAAATTCAAAATTCCTCCTAGACCTCTCAAATGTGCCCATGTTGGTAATAATATTTAAATTTTTTTTTCTAAGGCACAAAATTCCACCTCTAGAGAAATACGCCTAAGCCTAAGAGAGGATGATAAAATTTACTAAGGCATGGATAAATTGGCAAGAAGAAGTCAGAATGCGCCAGCTTCATGAAGTTGAAGAAGATTTCTAAGGCAAAGCAGAGATGAATGAATGAAAATGAATTTTGATGAAAATATTTTTCTAAGGTATAAAATTCAAAAAATTAAATGAACCCCTTCATTTATAGACCCATGAATTTGATGCTTTCTGAAGGGAATTTTCTTCTAGGTACTGGACATCTTCGACAAGGAATTGATTTTAAATTTTTCCACACCTCGCCAAGGATTTTAGGATGAAGATTTTTGATGGGCGCCTGAATAATGAAGTTTCCTAAGGAAAATTAAAATTTTCTAAAGCAAGGAATAAAAGGTGTGTTTAGAAATAAAATGCCTTGAATGGTGAATTTGAAATTGAATGCCTAGATGAATTTGATTAAATTTTTCGTAAGAATAATCTTCTCAAGTCAAAGATGGATGAAATCAAAGTGTCAATACCTCAGCTGGTAAAATGAATTTCTTAAGGGGGAGCCATTGAATTTAATATTTTCAAATGAAGATTTAAAAATGCCAGTGAAATATGCCTAGACTAGTGAATCTTCTTGAAATTCTAGAAGGTCAAAATATTCTAGACGCCAAATGCCAAGTGTTGCAGCTACTTGAGGAGGGAAAATCGAAATTTGAATGAACTGGCTAAAGTTAGCTTCTTCTAGAAATCAACTTGGCTATAAGAATTGAGATGATTTTCATTTTCTTTATCAATTGTTGAAGTGCAAGCTAAAACTTGGTGAAGAAGTTCGACTTGAGCTCTGAAGTAAAAGAGGATTGCAATGTAAGGAAAGTTGAGTGTGGAGAAATTCGAAGTGAGAAGTTGCTGAAGCAGGCTTGGGTCAAAAATTTTTTCTTCTAAGTGTTGAAGTTGTATTGCTGCAAGTAAATTTTTCTAAGTGCTGAGAATTCGAAGTTGCTGTAGGAGGTGTTGAGGTTTGAAGTTGAAATTCAATGCTGAAGCTTCTCATTTTCGAAAATCTGTTGGCAGCCCCGATGTGATTTTATTTTTTCTAAGTTAAATTCTAATGACTATCTTTTGTTTTTGTAGAATGGCTGAAGTAAGAGCAACTGGCAGGGAAAATAATGTTGAATCTAGCAAGGCAAATGCGTCCAAACAAGCTATGATCAAGAAGCTGAGCAAGTCTTTCCTGTCGGAGTCAAAGTTATCTTCAAGGTTGGGGAAGTTGGTTGACACGAACTTGGGCTCTTTCAACATGGAAGCTTTCAAAAGTCGAATAATGGGAGTTGGAGGCCATCGTCCATCAATCACTTCACATAATATTGTCAGAAGTGGACTTTATACAGCTATCGGTTTTCCACCAACAATTCAGTGTCTGGAGTTGATCATGGAGTGTGCTAACTGTTACAACCCAAAGCAAAGGTCTATTGTCTCACCTGATGGCAGATTGTTTGCCAACCTCACACCTGCAGCTATTGGCGAAGCATTTGGAATTCCCTCACATGAGAAGATGATCTACAAAACGAGAGAACCTGTTGAACGTATGTATGCCTCTACATTTGACAGATGTGCTAATATGATAAACTCTCGTTGGATGAACAAGCCCAAGCCCACTCGCACGAAGTTGCCAAAGCAGATAATCTCAGATGATTTGAAGCAGAAATACTGTGATTTGATCATGATGCTCAGCAAAGTTGGAGGATGCCCCCAAGCGTTCATCTTTGAACCTTGGATGTTTTACTACATCAATCTCGTGCTGGAAGGCAAGGAGTTTATTAATTGGGCAGTAATGATAAGTGATAATTTGCACGAGCAGCTCCGGAGTGTGAGGAGAACGAGAACATTCTATATGGGCTCATACATCATCTACATGTTGACTCATATGACGAAGTATAGAGGAATATCATACAAGGAGCCGATTGGATGTGGCTCTCAGCAGTTCAAGATTCATGAGGCTTGTCCATAGCTGCACTTGACGAACACATCCCATTACAAGAGAGTCAATGACGCCTTCACCATGCACATAACGAGATCACTTCAGCAAAGAACTCATCACAGGATCTCCAAGGAAGCTTAGGAGTTGATAGAAAGGTACGGATGTTGGTTTATCCAATTTCCGAAATTTACTTATATTAGGCTACAAGGGTTCTCTTCATATCCATATAGGCTGCCCAGATACCCTACGAACAGATTATTGATGTTAGAAATATCTAGGCAACTCATTGCCTACGATAAGATTCAGAAGAAAAAGAAGGGAGGACTTGACTTCCCTATTATCATGGGAAATTCAGATGAAGTGTGTCCTTCACTACAAGCAGCCAAGGAAACTGAAAATGAGCTTCAGTTTTTCCATCTTTCTTACCACACTAGCAGGCAGTATTATGATCCTCATAGGAATATCAGATGGATACTGTCAGAGGAGTTCAGACATAAGGCAAATATTGAAGATTTTTGGGCTAGTGCAATGGATGAGGCTGAGGTAAGAAAAAGGATGTTTTCAAAATTACCTTTGAGCATGATTAGGGAGAGCAAGATTATTCCAGTGCCGGACCAGGTAGATGAGGATATGAATGTTCTTCATCCAGATTATGAGACAGTAAGGGATACACCTCTCCCACTTCCAGATTGGTCAGAGCCGGAGATTGCGGATTTGGATACACTTGGCATACCAGTCTTGACATTCACCAGATGATGGGTTGAGAGACATGTGAATAGGCTTAAGAGCAGGTCAATTCCTCTTACTTACAACTTGATGGGAGATCATAGGTTGCCAACTGCTACAAAGAAGAAACAGGTTGCTCGAGCTCCAGAGTCACGAAGGAAAGAGCCAGTCCAGCCAGAGCCTCTGAGAGTTGAGATGGCATTACCTACGCCATTGGAGACTCATTCTCCAAGTATACAGGAGGCAAATCAGCCACCTCGAAGGGAGTCTGTTGGCCAGAGTATCAACGCACCTATCAGAGATAACTAGCAGGAAGAAGATGAAGAAACGGTCACAGATACACGCTTCCAGCATGAGATTGAGGCGGTATTAGAAGATGACATTGTTACAGGACAGGAGGCCCAAGGTTCAGGAGATACTCAGCCTGTGGAAGTTGGTGACCCTCATCAGAATGAAGTTAGAGAAGAGGTCCGTGAAGAAGAAGCAAGGAATGAGCAGCCACTTATTATTTCAGATTTACAGCAGGTAGTACCGGATTGGCTTAGAGACAGAATGAGGAGGAGCCTCGTTGAGGAAACTGATCCAGCAGTTGAGATGGAGGAATTCCTAAGTAGGATCAATGCGTCTCCAACAAAGAAGAGAGCTAGGAAATTTTCAAAGATTTCAACAGATGAGGATGGCTCTCGCACCCTTCACGTGGCTGTGCCAAGGGTTGAGTGTGATCGAGATGATGTTGTTCCAGAAAATTATGTGATCACCACCATGGAGTTAGGTCGCCCCACAGGAGCACATATAATTGAGTGTTGTGATAACTCCTACCAGGTACTCAAGGACAGATTGCTCCGGACTGAAGGCAAATACAAGAAATTGAAGAGGGAGCACAAGACATTGATAGGTTACGTACAACATTTGTCTCGTCCTTGTGGGCAAGAGAATTCGACAATCGAGCTTCCAGCCGAGTTTCCTAGAGAATCAGTTAGTGGCTTGGAAGATTTGAGAAAGATGGCACAGGAAGCAGATAAGTGGGTTGTTGGCATTCGTGCTGAGACAAAAAAGTTTATGGAGGATCTTGCTCATGCTTATTAGCAAGCTTCCAGCATTATGGCACGGATGGATACAGTTGATCAGGCTTGGGGCGATGCTCATATCTATCAGAATAGGGTTGTTCAGCGTCTAGAGGCTTTGATGCATACTCCTTTACAGACTTTGGTTGGGGGAGGCATGATTCAGGAGGGTGATAGATATGATTTCAGCAACTAGTACTCTTCAGTTGTCACAGGCCGAGGATTCCTTGATGCAACACGGGCAGATTCAGCCAGAGTTAGAAAGGCCATGGGGAATATTGTGGACGGAGTCCTGAATACGCTTGAGGCTATCTTTGCTAGGAGATTGACTTCGGACGAAGTAACTACAGACAGTTTGAGGAGTGGATTGACGCCTTTCTTCTCTGAGGTAAAGGCTTTTGTGCAGGATGACTTTGAGAATACTTCAACTTTCTCTAGCCTGATTCAGAATACCCAGGATGCCTTGACCGCTTGGAGGAAGTCTTGCACTCGACATGGGCAGATGGTAACAGTACTTGAGTTTCAGCTTGATCATATCCCGCCTATTTCAATTCAGGAAGTTGAAGCAGTGCTAGTCAGGAAGTTGAAGTAGTGCTAGTCAGGTTCATTGACTTTGCAGCCAAGGAGAAAGAAAATGGAAATGCCCTTCTGGATGATGATCTTCTGGAAGATGATGGTGGGCATTAATTTCCTACGCTATTTTGAGAGTGAGTGGAGGATCCACTGTTCATTTATTACCCCACTCCTCTTGGTGGCGGTTTTTAGGGTGAATCTTGTTTAGGGCTGAGGTGGCACGATCTGGGCCATCCAGCCGATTGTAATCTGAGCCGTCCATTGGACTGGGCCAACTATAAAAGGGGCATCCCCCCTCATTTGTATATTATTAGAGATTAAATCATAGAATAGAGCAGAGAGACTAATAGAATAGTTGAGATAGCTTAGCATAGTTTGTTAGCATAGCATAGTTTGAAGGAGAAGGAAAGTTTTCCCTTGAGAACTTTGTAAGATATTGTTGTGAAAACTATCGTAATAAAAAGAGTTTCATTGATGATGATTTCGTCTTTCGTTATGAGCAGCTAGCAAGATTTCTTCGCCCTTCTACTTCAAGTAGCTTTGATTAGAGTAATTTTAATTTTCATGCAAGTAGTAGTTAGTTGTGGATTGTGGTGTTTGATCAAGGCAGCTTCATTTAATCCATACCACTAGCAACTTGTTGACGGCAAGTTTGCCTTGTGTGGTCGACTGGAACACTTTATAAGCTTAACTTCGGTTACGATTCACGTCTTGGCATGTGTCGTCATGATGGTGTCTTTATGCTGAATTGTGACTTGAACATTCCTTGCTACCCCCTTGAAGATTGCACCGACTTTGTAGAGGCTGTCCAACGTGAGGTGAAGCAAAGTTTGGTTGAAGCCTGCTGAAATTGATCCCATGTTCCGCTTTAGGATAGAACTTAGATCTTCTAAACCCTACACTTATCTAAATTCAGTACAATCCTGGTTAGTATAGGAAACACGTACCTCATTACCAAATCATCTGTATTGCACGATAATCCCCTTCCATCATTAATTTGCTGTCAGCTGCTACATCTGAACAATTGTGTAAGTCCCCTCGTGAAAACAGCATATCACAACGAACCAACTGAGTGTATTCCATTGCATTGAAGGAACCTTGGAGTTGAACGTACGATCTCTCTCGCAATCTTAGCGTACGAAATACTTTGATCAAGAGATAATGGAGTAGCCGTTGGACACTTTATTCTGCTGATTGGTGCGGTCACAAAAATCACATCAACATCTCCTAATCTCCTCTTTCACATTGAATCTTGCCCTACACCGAATCAAATTTGGACTCAATTGGAGTCCTTGTTTGGGAAGTAGGATATTTTGAAAGGATTTCAATTGGAGAATGAACTTATCAGTTTAAATCCCACAAATTTTGAAAACATCCAAGACTTCATCAAACTCAAGTCTCTCGGATTGCAATTGACACAGTGTGGTAATGAGAAATAGGACTCCCAGTTGATTCTCTCCATCCTTGCCAAGCTTAGCCCTAATTATTCAATTTTTGTTTCCACCTTCTATGCTTCTAGAGATGTAGTTGGCACTAGATTTACTATGCCTTCACTTGATGATTTTTCTACGTCACTCACCAGGCAGCAGGCAAAGTTGGTACAGATGGGCTCATTTAAGTCTTCCAAACCACAAACTCTTATTGCAACACTAAGCACAATAGACTAGAAGACTTCAAATAGTAAAGTCAAGAAATAGAAACACAAGGATTCCAAGAACACCGAGCAAGCCAATGTTTACTCACAGGAATAGATTCGACGTACTACGAGAGTAAACGGAAGTATCACATATAGAACATGTACAGGAAACATTCATGTACGAACTGTTGATGATATAGCATCGGTCTTAATCCTTCTATCGATTTAAATAAGAAAATAAATATATAGCCGTGGCTATATATATTTATTTTTAAAGACGACTTTGTGAAGAGGCACTTCACTAAAATAACAAATCATATTTTATCTAATGAAGCCGACATAAAGAGTATGATCGCCACCTTTCAAGAGACACATTTCTTTTTGGTAAGAGGCCAACTTATCTTGGAGAAAGAATCGCACCATTTCATGAAGAGGCCGACCTCTTGTGTAGAGACGCATTGCTTGGGAGAAGACATTTCATATTGTATATATAGGCACTGCTCTCTCTCCCTCATTCATTCATTCATATATTCATTTTGTTCAAGTTCGCATCAGCAAGAAGTCGAGCTATATATACAGCAGATCGATTCAAGAAGAGGTTCGATACTCATTGAGTGTGGTGTCATTATTATCAATACAGATCGGCCTTGTGTTTGGCCTCCTTGTAAAGCACTTTGTTGCTATTTGATCAATATATAAGTGATATATTGTTGCTAGGCTTTTCTCCCTCAAGAAGGAGGGTTTTCCCAGGGTATATGTTGTGTTAAATTGTTTGAAATTGTTTTATATTTGCTTATTTAATTTTTGATCCTATTTCTAACATGGTATCAGAGCGGGTTTAAGCAAGATTTATATAAGCAGCATTATCTTGCTCTCTTATTCTAATTTTTGTGTGTCTATCTTAACTACGAAAATGGTGAACGGACTCAAGGTTGAAGATAGACTCGATGGTGCCTCTAACTTCACCTCTTGGAAGTTTAGAGTTCTCATTGCATTGGAAGAAAATGACATTCTCGAGTTTGTGGAGAGCAAGATACCCAAACCTTCTGATGAAACTGAGAAGACATAATGGAGGAAGAATGGCACAGAGGCCAAGAAGATATTAATTGATTCTGTGAAGGATCACCTTGTGCCTATTATCTCCAAGGTGAAGACTGCTAGAGAGATGTTCAAGACTTTGGAGGGATTGTATGAGATCAATAATACCAGTAGAGCTCTTGCATTGAGGCAACAGCTACATCACATCAAGATGGTGAAAGGAGATTCAATCATCTCCTTCTTTATGAAGATCACTGAGTTGAAGGATCAACTCTATGCCATTGGAGACATAATTGATGATCGAGACTTAGTCATGTTGGCGCTTAACGGTCTTCCTCAATCTTGGGAGCCTTTTATCCAAAGTATAAGTGGAAGATCTAAGCTACCTAAGTTTGATCGTCTTAGAACAGATTGCATTCAAGAGGAATCAAGGTTGGTAGCAAGGGGTAATGGACGAAGTTCTCACAATGAAGACAATCATGTTCTTGCTGCTCAAACTTCAAAGAAGAAAGGAAGAGAAGGGATAAAAGGTAACTTCAAGAGGAATAGAGACAAGAAATTGGATGTTTCTCCTGAATCAAAGAAGGATCTCTCCCATATACAGTGATTCAGATGTGACAAGTACGGTCATTATGCTAGAGATTGTGCAACAAGACCAAAGCAGCATGCTTCTACTGCGGATGTGGATAATGTCTCTCCTCAGAAGGAATCAAGAGATAACTCAAATGGATTTCTATTTATCTCAGCCCTATCAAGCAATGTTCCAACCAATAGCAGCACATGGTTGATTGATAGTGGCACTTCTCAACACATTACAGGATATAGAGAGCACCTTTTAGATTTGGTGGAGAGAGAAACCAACATTCAAGTAATAATCGGAGATGATGCTTGCTATTTAGTGAAGGGTGCTGGAGCCTCCTCTCTTCACCTAGATTCTGGCATCTCTCTTCATTTGAGTGATGTTTTGTTCGTACCAGGTATCAAGAGGAACCTTGTATCAATTTCAGCTTTGGAGGACAAAGGATATCAAGTTGCATTTTTTGAGGGAAAAGTTCTTGCTTGGCTGAAGAACTCTAGCATCAAGACAACTCAAGTGATTGGTGTTTGGCAGAGAGTCTATATAGACTTCCCATTCGTCCAATGTGATGAGCCTAGCTTTTGGTCCAATTTTGGGTAGAATCTATAGTTTATTTACTAGTAGATATCATGGACTTTAATGTTAAATGTTGGTATTTTCATAATGTTTCTCTCAAACCATTAACATTGAACTGAATCCTATCTTTGCAAGCTTTAATGACATTTGGCATATTATGTGGATAATCTATATTGATTTTGCATGTGGTTAATGAATGTTCCTTAAGGTGGTTATAGATGTGCAGTTATTATGCGTACTGACTTTACCATGCAGATTTAATATGCTAAGTTGAGGAAGACACCGTCAGCTGGGCATGCACCATAACGTCCAGCAAAGGGATCACTTCAAGTCAAAGAAGGCCAACGGCAGAATATTCTTCATGCAACTGAATGTAACCGCCTTATAGTGGACTTTAATGATCGAGCATGCACGAGCGTTACTGTTGGGCTGAATCTGCGTTTGGACTTGCATGTCTAACTAGATTCCATGTACGTGTAACCGCCATCGCTCCATTTCCTCTGTTTTCCCTAAATGGCGTCCTCTCAGTCGTGTAGTTGACTGCCTCATTTAGGTGTTAGTATAAATAATGATCTGATGCTCCTTCTTCAGGAGGTTGCACGATTTGATATTGTACTTGCACTCTCCAATTTTTAAGAATACAGATACATTACTCTTTTGCACTCATGATTCACAGTAAATAAAATAAAGTTCTGAGTTCGAGCATCTGAGTTTTCATTAATTTTAGAGGATACTTATCCAAGAGGACCGGCTTGGTGAGTAATCTGTCTTCTTAGTTTAGCATTAGTTTAGTATTACTTCTTGTTTAAGTACTTAGTTAGAAGTCTGGCATCGACTATTCCTGCAACCACTAGAATTTCATTCTGTGACTGTTCCTACAGCCAGAGCAGACAAAGTCGTGCCTGTTTGTTGCTCAGATTTTTATTCCTATTATGCATTTCAGCTTAGCATAGTTGTTGATTGATATTCAACATTTGTTTCATTCTTGTTCAAGCAATTTACTTTCAGTATTGTGTGTTCCTTAGCTGTAGAATGAAATAGCTACTTTGAGTTCCTAGTGCACATACTGTGTTGACCCATTTCAAGTTCACGTCCCTGGGTTGACAAGTTAAATGCACCTTCATGATGATTGAAATGGCTATTCAAGTTAGATGTCCAATCTCTGAATCATGGTTGTAAAGGCTTAGTTATTAAGATCATTGTAGGAGGCCAACATTTTTGGAGCTGTTGTTGGGGATGGTATCAAACTAGGGAGTCTTTTGGAGTCATTGGTAGTTTTTCTTGCTGTAGTGTTTCTGGAAGTTATTCTTAGTATATCCTCATTTAGGAAGTAATGATCCCCCTTATTATTTACCAATTCTTTGTGTGAACTGATTGATAGTGAGTGATACCGCATGCATAGAGGAAGGTGAAGGTATGCTTATGGGAGATTCCTTCCTAACAATCCTAATACATTCTAGCTAGTTAACTATCATAATCTACCAGAAGAAGAAGATCCACACCCCTTTGTTGATGCATATCCTAATCTAACTAGTTTTGAAGTCTCCTCTGAAGATCAAAATCAACTTGAGAACCCCTTTGCTTTGGAACCACATCAAGCAGGCATGGGTGATGCAAATAGGAATAGTCCTAACCAACCAGCTTTTCCTTTCCCCATTGCCCATCAGAATGAAATTGACAACATCAAGAACATTCCTGCCTCAGCGCTCCCAAAGTTTTATGGACTTGTCATAGAAGATCCAGATACCTTTTTATTTGAGTTTGACATACTTTGCAGGAGTTATGATTATACTACTGATGCCCATAGGCTTAAACTATTTCCACCACTTTGAAAAAGGCTGCATTAAGATGGTTCACGAGCCTAGGCAGAGATACTGTGGAAACTTGGGAAGACATGAAGACAAAATTCCTTGAGAAATACAAGGAATATTGCAGAGGCAGTGACATGAAAGGAGATGACATTTTCAGGATGCAGCAAAAGAAAGATGAGAGCCTAAAAGATTACATTGCAAGGTTTTTGTTTTGTTTACAAAAATCTCCACACCATACGCTTAATGAAGACTCACAAAAATTGTTTTTCCTAAGAGGAATCAATGATAGCTGCACTGATGCCTTGGACCTCATGGTTGGAGGAGATATCTCCCAAGTTCCTTGGGAAGGTATCAAGAAAATATGCCAGAACTACTCTAGGGAAGCTTCAAAGAAAGGGAAAGCTTACCAATCTTCCATGGGTAAGTCAACTACCAGTGGAATCTCAAGAATGGAGATTTCTCATTTGTTGGCAGACTTCAAGCAAGACATTATCAATAATCTAGCTACTCAGCTAGATACATTTCAGGCCAAGAAGAAGCAAGAGGAGGCAGAGGCAATGTTGACAAAGTATTGCCCCCACTGTAGACAAAAGAAGGACTACAAATTTCAGATGGTAGCTAATCTTGAAAGCAAGCAGGTTCCACCTGATTTCAAGCCAATCCAGATTGAAGAAGGCCAAGTCTACTATGTTGCACAAAGGAAGCCTTGGGCTCCAAGACAAGGTATGCCACTGGATCCACTATCCTATGCTGGAACATATTTTAATTCCTATTCATCTGGTAATCAGTGGCAGCCCCCATATCCACCCAGTTATAGAGGATATCCACCGCAACCTTGGAGTAACCCTCCAAATGTTTGGCCCAGTCATTAGAGTTCTCCACCCCAGTGGCAGCAACCTCAGGGGAATTGGCAGCAATTTCAAGGGCATTGGCAGCAAACAAATCAATGGAGAGGAGGGCAGCAATGGCCTACTCAGACAACCAGTTACATGCAGCCACCTTCTCAGCACCAACAACCTGCTATAATGCCTCCACCTGCTAATTCAAGCTCAAATGCACCTAAACCTACTCAACTACCAGTTCAACTCACACCTAATCCAAATAACAAACCACAACAGCAGCCTGCATATTCTGTTGATTCAAATCAATTCCCTGCATATGCTGTGGGTGTAAGTGATATCCACTTGCGTTCAGGTACTACTCTACTTGCCCCATCCAAGCCCATTATCACTGAGCTTCCTGTGTAAGAGGAAGAGGAGCCTCTAAATGATTCCATTCAGCCTAGTGTACCTAAAAATCCTGAACCAGTCCAAGTCAAGCAGACTGAACAAGAGCCGCCATTTCCTCAGAGATTGGAAGTTGCCAAGAAGAAGGAAGAAAAGGAGGATACAACTTTTCATATTTTGGATCAGCTGAAGCACATATGTGTCCAAATACCTCTATTTCAGGCCATAAAGGATGTTCCAATCTACGGCAAGGCAATCAAGGAGGCATGTTTTAAGAAGACAGATAGGAAAAATGACCCAACTACAGTTCATGTGGTGGGGTAGCTAGCTGACATCATGCTGGGAAAAGTGACTATTCCCAAGTATAATGACCTAGGTAGTCCTATGGTAGCAGTTGTTATAAACAGGATCCAAGTAAAGAATGCTCTGATTGATTTAGGGGCAGCAATAAATGTAATGACCAAAGACATCCTGCAGCAACTAAATATTGCAAGCATGAGATCTACTCCTACTGTCCTACAGCTTGCTGATAGCTCTACTGTTAAGCCTAATGGTGTAGTGGAGGATCTTGTGGTAGTTCTAGACTCCTGGGAGTACCCAGCAGACTTTATAATTCTCCTAAAACTACACTAGGCGGGTATCCCATTATTCTTGGAAGGCCATGGTTAGCAACTGCAGATGCATACATTGGATGTTGGTCAGGTGACATGACCATTTCAGATGGGAGGAGCACTAAAAAGTTTGTTATTTATCCGCTTGCTCAGCCATCTCATGATGAAGATAATCCTGTATGGCCACATTTTGGTGAAGAGGCTGAGAAAGTTAACTCTGCGGCGCAACTTATGATGCTAGGTAGAAGCTCTTTCATGCAACTCCAAGATGAAGATGAAGTGTTGGCTAACATCATTTAGAACCATTGTGAAGTGGAGGAAGCATCATCTTCTCATTCTGCTACTCTAGTCAAGACACTTATGTCTGCTCTTCCTGCAACCACTATTCCTACAGATGTTTTTCCTGCAACCATTGTTCCTGCGGACAAATTTCCTACAGCCACTCTTTCTGCAAACAAACTTCCTGCAGCAACAGGTATGTCCCATACATTGCTGCCATATGAACTAAAGGTACCATGTGTTAATGAAGCAGCCATAATAGAGTTAACTACACAAGTACAGGTGTCAGAAGGAAAATATTTGAATGTTAATAGTAAATTGAATGAAGAACAACAATTGTTATTGACAAACCTATTGAGGACCCATCAGCATGCATTGCATGGAATTATCATGATATGAAGGGATTGGATCCTAAACTTTGTACAGACAAAATTTACATCAGAGATGATTGCACCTCAGCAAGACAACCACAGAGAAGAATTATCCCTACACTAAGAGAGATTGTGAAAGGAGAACTACAAAAATTACTAGATGCAGGATTTATCTACCCCATTTCAAATAGTCAGTGGGTGTCTCCATTAGTGATTGTGCCCAAGAAGGGAGGGAAATGGCAAGTTTGTGTTGATTATAGGGAACTTAATGCTGCCACCAAGAAGGACCATTTTTTTTACCCTTCATTGATCAAGTTTTGGACACACTTGCAGGAAAGCAATACTTTTCTTTTCTAGATGGATTCAGTGCTGCAACCAGATCCAAATTGCACCAGAGGATGAGGAGAAGACTACATTTACCTATCCATGGGGGACCTATGCCTATTTGGTGCTCCCATTTGGCTTATGCAATGCACCTACAACTTTTCAAAGGGCAGTCATTAACATATTCTCAAACATTTTTCATGATTGCATAGAAATTTATATGGATGATTTTACCACTTATGGTGTTGATTTTAATCAAACGTTGGAAAATCTCATAAGGGTCTTACAAAGATGTGAAGACCAAAACTTGTCCTTAAACAATGAAAAGTGTTTCATGATGATGCAGGAAGGTATAGTTCTTGGCCACTACATCTTCCATAAGGGAATTCAAGTAGATCCTGCAAAGATTGAGGTAATCACAAATTTGCCCACCCTTACAAAACAAAAGGACGTTAGGAATTTCTTGGGTCATGCAGGATATTATAGGCGTTTCATCAAGGATTTCAGCAAGGTAGCAGCACCATTGTACACTCTTCTCTCTAAAGATGTTGAATTTCAGTGGACTGAAGCCTGTGACAAGGCATTTTCTGACTTGAAGGTAGCTTTGACTCATGCTCCTATACTCAAAGGGCCTAATTGGGAGCTTCCTTTCCACATCCATACTAATGCATCAGATTATGCCATAGGAGTAGTCTTAGGACAGAAAAAAGGAGCTGTTGAAAACACCATTTACTTTGTCAGCAAAAATTTACAAGGAGCCGAATTCAATTATATAGTGACAGAAAAAGAAATGCTGGCAGTAATCTATGCACTGAACAAATTCAGACATTACATAACAGGCTACCAAATCTTTGTGCACACTGATCATGCAGCCATTAGATATCTCATGAATAAACCTTTGATCATAGGTAGATTGGCAAGATAGTTATTGTTGATACAAGAGTTTGATATAACCATTGTGGATAAGCCAGGGAAGGCCAATGTTGTTGTAGATTTTCTTTCAAGGCTAACTACATCAGAAGACAATCAGCCCATTGATGACTATTTCCCTGATGAGCATCTATTCTCCCTCAGTGTACAAACACCCTAGTATACTGACATAGCCAATTACTTGGTCATAGATAGAGTTCTTTCTCACTTCTCTCTAAGAGAGAAAAGGGCACTCATTGAAAAATCTTTTCCTTTCTCTTGGATTGTTGGATGTTTGTTTTATACTGGACCTAACCATGTCATGAGGAGGTATGTGAGAGAAGATGAGACATATGACATTTTGCATGCATGCCACAACAAACCATGTGGAGGACACTTTGCAGCCAAGAGGACAGCAATGAAGGTTTTGAACACAAGATATTATTGGCCAACACTCCACAAGGATGCAAGAAGGTATACCAGAAAATATGATAGATGTCAAAAAATGGGCAGACCAACCAGATCTGATAAGATGCCACTGTGCCCTCAGGTAGTAATCACTCCCTTTGACAAATGGGGATTGGATTTTGTGGGACCCATTGACCCTCCGTCAAATGGTAAGTCTTATATATTAGTATGCACTAATTATGTGACAAAGTGGGTAGAAGTTAAGGCCATGAAGCATGCAAGATATAACAAGGTTGCAGAATTTCTTTATGAGGAGATTTTCACAAGATATGGAGTCCCAAAAGAAATAGTGACTAATCAAGGGGCACAATTCACATCAACCCTTGTTGCAGCACTAGTTAATGAGTATAACATAAGGCACAGGAAATCTACTCTTTATCACCCATAGGCTAATGGCCAAGTTGAGGTGACCAACAGAGAAATTGAAGCCATTCTGACTAAAACAGTAGTTATTCATAGAAAGGATTGGGCAAACAAATTACCAGAAGCTGTTTGGGCCTATAGGACAACCTAGAAAACAACTACAAGCTTCACCCCATTTGAGTTGTTGTATGGAAAGATAGCTATGATGACAGTTGAATTTGAATATAAGACATTGCGAACTGCAGTAGATTTGGGGATGGATATTTCTGAGGCACAAAGAGAAAGAATCATGCAGCTAAACACATTGGATGAGATAAAAAGAGCAGCCCTACAGCATACAAAAGTAGTGCAGAATCAAAGAATCAAGTGGCATGACAAATTTATCAAGGACAAGAAATTCCAACCAGGAGATTAGGCCCTACTCTATGACTCAAGATATCAGGACAATGTAGGAAAATTACAAACAAGGTAAATTACTTGTCAATGGTCATCACCTCAGATTATATCACAAACCAGCTTCCAAAGAAGAGTTCCTGCAGCAATTCACCCAGCATTCAGCACCCAAGCTTCCTACAGCCGAAGGAAATGGACCTAGTGTCCCTCCTTCTGGCTAATTAAGGTATGTATTCTCATAATAAAGACTTTCACTTACGTGGAAGTCTATTTCTTCACCCATCCGCCCATCCACCCATCCATCACCACCTTTCTCTCTCTTCCATCACTTCATTCCACCTCACCCCACTCCACTTCATTTTCATTCATTGCTCAATTTATTCCGTAAAAGGCGAGCGGTACTTTCTCCACGATCTTTGCAACAAATCTTCCACACATTCAGGTATGTGTGCATTAATTGCTATCTTTAATCATCTTTTAAGTGCATTCATTTAATCACGGTACGTTAGTATAGAAATTTACATAAAATGCCATCATTCCCTGTCAAATCACCACTCTCATCTTACATGTGTGGACACATGTCCAAATTTAGGTTGGGGGGAGGGGAAAAAAAAGGATGTAAATATATTGCCCATGTGTCAATTTATGCTAGGCTGCGTCAAAAAATTTAAAATGAGCTGACTTGAAATCTGAGTGAGAGGACGGCTTGCATGTGTGAAGTGACATTAACTGCAACCGCCATTTCTTCCCATCATAATTTCCCTTTATCACTCCTTTTCTTGCAATTATTGACCCTATCGTAATCTTGAGTTGCAAGCAAAAAGGTGAAATAAAGAAAAGAAAATTCAGTCGATATTGGCACTGGAAATTTAGCAAGTACTGCAAGAAAGGGAGCTTGATTTTCAAACGGGAATTGCAGGAAAGAAGTTGCAGAGCATTTGTTTGATTGCAGACAATGGGAGGTGGGTTAATTCAAAATGAACCCAAGGTGCATGACGTTTTATTGTAGGATGCACAATGCCTGGCCGAATTTAGAAACTGCGGATGGTCAAATTACTTCTTGAAGCTAGATGGCTTTGATGAAAGCATTGCCCTTGAATTCGCCCAGACATTTTCTGAAGGAAAAGCCATAGTAAAAGGATTGGAAGTTCTAGCAACTAAGGAAAGAATTGCAGAGGTCACAGGGTTACCGACTGATGGCAAAAATTACCCTACCTCCAGAGACGCCAAGGCCGAATTTACAGAGCCGAACGACCCCCCATTGAGCATTGATAAACAGGGCGCAAAGAAAATGTCTTTGCCTGAACCATGGAAGCAGATAGCCGTTTATGTTATCAAATACATCACCTGTGAGGATCACTAGTCAAATTTGTATTTCGTGCACTTCAAGCTTTTGAATCATATTAGGCACAGAAGGAAGATGAATGTGCCTAACGTGCTATACAATCATCTCTCAATCATGGTGGTCGAGACCTAAAAATGTAGAGATAATTTTGTTTCCCACCATTGTCTGATTAAATTGCTGGTTGAAAAGTTTCTGCATGATGTATCTGCAATAACCTGGGAAGAATTTATAAATGTTGATCAAATTAGACCTGAGCACTTGCAACCTAGGGCTTTACCTCAACCCCGTAGGTCTAGCAGGAGATTGAGCACGGCTGAAGCCCCTTTTGGCGCTTCAACCTCTGGTGCTGGCTCTTATGTGAATCCTCCTGCAGTAGAAGAAACAATAGAATATAGTTCTTTTAGAATAGAGGACTCAAAAAGAGAGTTCTTCCTCCAATTTTGGTGATGACATTCCACTTGAAACCCTGATGAAAACTAGGGCACAAAAAAAAGTAGAAACGAGAAAAAGAAAGGCCAAAACACAGCCTGTAGAAAGAAAGGTGCCAAGTTCTAAAAAGAGGAAGGCTGACACTGTTCATCCTGCAGCCAAAGGAAACCATAAGTAACCTCCCAGGAAATCAAGACCAACTAGGCCTGTGATTGGTACACCTCCACAAGAAAGCCCTAAGCCTGGTGAGACACCACACGAGAACCCTGAAGCTCCAATGGGGTAGGAGAATATCGAAGAAGAAGAAATATTTGGAAGAGTAGCGAATATAACATTGGTCGATCTTGCTAACATTGCAAAAGAGTTTGAGGAAAATCAGGATTTCCTGCAGCATGAGCAAGAAGTCCTGCAGCAAGAAGAACTAGAGCAGGAGTTCTTGCAACCACAACAAGAACAAGAACGAGAGTCCTTGCAGCAAGAAGAGGAAGAAGAAACAGTGCCCCTGCAGCCAAAGATAATTGGACAGCCTGAATCTACGTAGATAGTGCCATATGAGGAGCCGCCATCGACGAAAAAATTGGTAGGCATTCATAATCCTCCTAATTTTACAGTACATGTAGCAATTTTGAATTTATGGAAAGAAATACAAAGAAGGGAGGAAGAATGGAAAAAGGAAAAACAAAAATTGAAAGAGGAAATTCAAAAGAAGGATGAGGAAATTGAAGATAAAGATGCAAAAATTGCCGCCCTGAAGCAGAGGGTGGATGATATGGCAGCTTTGGCACCACAGATTTTAGGATGTAGGACCCCTCCAAGGGTCTGTCTTCTACTCTAAAATCTCTTCAAAGTTGCCTCAGTTTGAATGTCATTTATTAGATTTTCAATAGTGCCTCCCCAATGAAGAATTTGTTATATGATTGTTGCATAATTTGTTGTAACTCAGACATGGAACCCTTTATTGTATTGGGGATGTCAAGTTAGAGAGCATTTTATCACCCAGGCAAAATGATTAGTTAGGGACAGCAACATAAGAGCTTATAACAATTGGAGTCGATATCCTGCACTAGGTTGAATCAAGCCAGGATATTTGAAGAATGTTGCAGATGCTTCTGACCTAGATTAGCAACAACAGATATGGTTGAGAATGATTACAATGGAAATTATAGAGTAAAATGCTGACCAAGGAGGCAGAAGATGTATCACAGATGGAGACAATCATGTGGGCTGGGCAGTGAGCCTCATTCCATCCCCAGTATATTGCAGCACTAAAGAGTTGGTAGGTATATTTAGATTGGGAGAACAGGCGATCTTGGCCCCTTGACTTTGTTTTCGCCCTGTGTACGTGCAGAAACAGATTCTGATATGTGACAGGAGATGGAACAATTTGTGATTGGGAGAGATTCGCGGTCCACAGTTCACATACCATCTTGTGATGTTGGACAGTTACCAAATTTAAACTTCCAGCGAACCCTTCCTTGTAGAGGACCAATAAAGCGTTAGGTTGGTGATGATGGTACCTAGTTTTCGTCCAGTACAGGTGATCTCAATTTATTTCTTGTGGTGTCATGGACTTTGTGTTAAATGTTGGTAACTCATGTTTTCCTCAAACCATTGACATTGGACTTATCCTATCACCTGCGATTTTAATGACGGCATATTATGTGGATTATCTATATTGATTTTGCATGTGGTTAATGAATGTTCCTTAAGGTGGGTAGAGATGTGCAGTTATTATGCATACTAACTTTACCATGCAGATTTAATATGCTAAGTTGAGGAAGACACCGCCAGCTGGGCATGCACCATAACATCCAGCAAAGGAATCACTCCAAGTCAAAGGAGGCGACGACAGAAGATTCTTCATGCAACTGAACATAACCGCCTTGTAGTGGACTTTAATGATCGAGCATGCACGGGCGTTACTGTTGGGCTAAATCTGCATTTGGACCTACATGTCTGACTAGATTCCATGCACGCGTAACCCTCATCGCTCCATTTCCTCTGTTTTCTCTAAATGGCATCCTCCCAGTCGTGGAGTTGACTGCCTCGTTTAGCTATTAGTATAAATAATGATCTGATGCTCCTTCTTCAGGAGGTTGCACGATTTGATATTGTACTTGCACTCTCCAGTTTTCAATAATACAGATACATTACTCTTTTGTACTCATGATTCACAGTGAATAAAATAAAGTTCTGAGTTCGAGCATCTGAGTTTTCATTAGTTTTAGAGGATACTTATCCAAGGGGGCCCACTTGGTGAGTAATCCGTCTTCTTAGTTTAACATTAGTTTAGTATTACTTGTTGTTTAAGTACTTAGTTAGAAGTTTGGCATCGGTTGTTCCTGTAACAACTAGAATTCCATTTTGTGACTGTTCCTACAGCCAAAGCAAACAGAGTAGTGTCCTGTTTGTTGCTCAGATTTTTATTCTTGTTATGCATTTCAACTTAGCATAGTCATTGATTGATGTTCAGCATTTGTTTCATTCTTTTTCAAGCAATTTACTTCCAGTATTGTGTGTTCCTTAGCTGTAGAATGAAATGGCTACTTTGAGTTTCGAGTGCACATACTGTGCTGACCCATTTCAAGTTCACATCCCTGAGTTGACAAGTTAAATTCACCTTCATGATGATTGAAATGGCTATTCAGGTTAGATGTCCAATCTCTGAATCATGGCTATAAAGGCTTAGTTATTAAGATCATTGTAGGAGGCCAACACAATGCAAGCATTGTTGCATGATTCCACCAGTTCAAGCGAGCTTTGGCATAGAAGGCATGCTCACCTCCATTTCAGAGCTCTTCCATCCATGGATAAGACGGTCTCTGCCCTTCCTAAACTCAGTCAAGAGCATGATGGTACGTGTAGAGGATGTGCATTGGGTAAGAATACTAAAGGTCCTTTTCATAGTAGTGAAAGTAGATCAAAATGCATTCTAGATCTTGTTCATTCTAATTTGTGTGGTCCAATGTCTGTTGCATCCTTGAGTGGTTTTTGGTATTATGTAATTTTCATTGATGACTACTTTAGAAAGAGTTGGATTTATTTTTTGAAGTCTAAGGAATCTAAAGAAGTACTTGAGAAATTCAAAGAATTTAAGGCTCAAGTAAAGAATTTGTCCGAAAAGAGGATCAGAGTTCTACAATCTGATAACAGAGGAGAATACATCTCTGGAGGCTTCCGTAACTTTTGTATTGAGGCAGGGATTAAGAGGGAGTTTTGTGTTCCTTACAATCCACAGCAAAACGGAGTTGCAGAAAGGAAGAATAGATCCATTGTTGAGGCAGCCAAAGCTATGATCCATGATCAAGACTTGCAAACCTTCCTTTGGGTAGAAGCATCTAGAACTGCAGTGTATGTTCAGAATCGGAGCCCTCATCGTATTTTGGAGAATATGACTCTTGAAGAAGCCTTCACAGGTGTGAAGCCTAAGGTCAGTCACCTAAGAATCTTTGGTTGTCCTGTTTATATTCATCTACCTAAGGATAAGAGAACTAAGTTAGAACCATTTGGCAAGAAAGGAATATGTGGGTTATAGTGAATCCTCAAAAGCCTACAGGATTTACATTCTAGGACAGAAACATATAGAGATCAGCAGAGATGTCTCTTTTGAAGAAGATGTTGCATTCAAAAGATCTAAAGGTTCATGCATGGAGGTAGATAATGAAGACCAAGAACTAAGGACATGGACATTGATCTTACTCCTAAGACTTAGAGGGAGTCTACTGAACCAAAAGAGGATATTGATCCAGTTGAGCCTTTGGAACCAACTAATGGGCCAAGAGATGTTGTCATAGGTCGAAAGAGACCTTTATGGGCTAGGCAAACCATGCAGGAGGCAGAAAAGTTTGCAACTCCTAGAGGCACATTCAGAGAAAGCAAAAGACCACAAAAGTTTCCAGGTTACGTAGCATTAATGAGTCATATCATTGAATCTAAGCCTTCCAGTGTTGAGGAAGCATCATGTCAGCAAGTATGGAGAGATGCTATGGCTAAAGAATATCAATCTATCATCAAGAATGATGTTTGGGAATATGTACCGAGACCTGAAGGGAAATCAATTGTATCTTCTAAATGGCTTTTCAAGATCAAGCATGCAACCGATGGAAGCATTGAGAAGTATAAAGCTAGATTTGTGGCTAGAGGATTCTCTCAAAAAGAGGGAATAGATTATGAAGAAACTTTTGCTCTGGTTGCTCGTTATACATCCATCAGGACTATCATTGCTATTGCAGCAGCTAAGGGATGGAAGTTACATCAGATGGAAGTGAAGACAACATTCCTTAATGGTGTAATTGAAGAAGTATACATTGAGCAACCGGATGACTTTGTGATTCATGGGAAGGAGTCTCATGTTTGTAAATTGAAGAAGGCTTTGTATGGCCTTAAGCAAGCTCCTTGTGCTTGGTATGAGAGGATTGATTGATACTTGATGAGCTTGGACTTTTCCAAGAATGATGCTGATTCAAATCTTTACTTCAAGGTAGTTGATGGTGAGGCATTAATCTTGGTTCTTTATGTTGATGATCTATTTCTTACTAGAGCAGAATATCTCATTATCAAATGCAAGGAGTTAGCTTCTGAATTTGAGATGAAGGATCTAGGATTTATGCATTACTTTCTAAGATTGGAAGTATGGTATAGACCCAATGAGATTATTCTGAGTCAAGGGAAATATACTATAGACATTTTGAAGAGATTTGGGATGATGGATTGCAAATCTATGCCTACACCGATGGAAACAAATTTGAAGAAGTTAAGTGATTCTGCAACTAGTTTAGATCTGGTAGATCCTACTATGTACAGGCAGTTGATTAGATCGTTGATGTATCTAGTCAATACTAGACCAGATATTTGCCATGCAGTGAGTGCACTTAGTCAGTTCATGTGTGAACCAAGGCAAATTCATCTAGTTGCAGCTAAGCATATCTTGAGATACTTGCGTGGCATAGTTGGATATGGCTTGAGATATACTTCCAGTGTAGACCTAAAGCTGCAAGGATATTAAGTTTTGATTGGGTCGGGTACGCTGATGGGAAGAGAGCACTCTGGATATTACTTTAACTTGAATTGCGATGATTTTTGGTGGCAGAGGTCTTGGTGGTGCTAAACGCCTGCGAGAACACTGTTGCAGCATGTGTGGCAGCTGAGTAGTGTGTTTGATCTATGAGTTAATTTGTGGACAATCATTGAGCCATTGTTATTCATTGCAGTAATCAAGCTGTGAAACTGTCTGTCCAATCGATTTCATGATAGAACCAACATGTTGAGATCAAATACATTACATCGAGATATGGTCTTGAGAAGCTATTCAGGCTGAGATATGTTGCACTAATGATCGAGACGGTGATATTCTCACCAAACTCTCTCAGTGAAGTTTGTGCATTTGAGACAAGCTTGGGTGTGGAGATGAAGCCCATATTTGAGAGGGAGACTCAACATCAGTGATCTTTTGTGATTTACTATAATGCATTTTTCTCTATGATAAAGAAATTTGAGGTGAAAGCCCTTGTTCCACCTGTTGATGTGTTTTTCGTGACCGCACCAACACAAAATAAAGTCGCCAACGGCTACCCTATTCTCTCTTGATCAAAGTATCCAGCACGCTAAGATTGCGAGAGAGTTCATGCGTTCAACTCCAAGGTTCCTTTAGTGCAATAGAATACCCTCAATTGGCTTGATGTGTTTTTGCTGGTATTTCAAGGGGACTTACGCAATTGTTCGGCAACTGACAGCAGACAGCGGATTAAGGGCTTCACGTGGTTCGAATGATTTATCAACGAAGCACGGGTTTCCTATACTAACCAAAGAGTACTGAATTAAAATGAGTGTAGGTTTAGAGAGCCTAAATTCTATCCTAAGTGTGGGATATGGAGCTCAACTTTAGCAAACTTCAACCAGACTTCGCTTTGCCTCGCATCGGACAGCTTCCACGGAGTCGGTGCAATCTTCAAAGGAGGTGACTAAAGATATTCAAACCACCGCTTGACATGAAGATACCATCACAACGACGCATACCATCATTCAAACTGTGATTGAAGTTAGGTCCACAACGTTTCCAGTTGACCACACAAGGCGAACACACCATCAGTGAGCCCACTAGTGGTATGGATAAGCGAAGCTTGCTTAGATCAAACACCACATTCCATTATTACTATCTGCTTGCATGAAATGAAATTTACTCTACTTTAAGCTACTATTTGAATCAGAAGGACGAAGAAACCTTGCTAGCTACTCACAACAAAAGAAGAAATTCACCATCAATGAAAACTCTTTTTATTGAGAGAGTGTTCACAACAATTTCTTACAAAGTTTTCAAAGGAAAAACTTTCCTTCTTCAAACTACTCTATCAATCTATACTAAGCTACCTCTAAGCTATCACCTAGCTGTCTCTCTATTCTCTAATGATCTAATGTCTAATGAGTACAAATGAGGGGGGATGCCCCTTTATATAGCTAGCCAAGTCCAATGGACGGCTCATATTACAATCAAATGAAGGGCTCAAATCGAGCCACATAAGCCCTAACCCTTAAAACCGCCACCACGAAGAGTGGAGTAATAAATAAGCAATTAATGTCCACCACTTTCAAGAAGATTCCCGTCTGGAAATGTGTTCACACTATTCTTCTCCAACTGCAAATGGACTGAGTCAACACTGCTTCAACTCCTTGGACTGGTATGGCAGGCACATTCTCAATCTGAAACTTCAAGGCTGTAACTTTTTCTCTTGCTTGATGATGATTTTCCTCCCTGATGTCGTTCTTCAACTTTGAAGTACTTGATGGTGACCATTAACGCTTGGGTTCTCATTTTTTTCTCCATCCTGAGCTTTGAAAACATTTCTTCTTTTGCCACTTGAGTTGGGCACATACTAGGTCTCGACACTTAGCCATTTCCTGCAACTTTTCTTCTTTCATGTTTTGGGTGTAACTGAGATCTCGTGGAAGAGCTCGAAACACATAACTTTATCTCCCTTCGAAGGTTGTAATATCATCTTGCATTACTTGCTTCATCACTTCAAGTCATCGTGCTCTGGTCCCGGCATTCATCCTGCAACACAAGCAAGGAGAAGAGCATCAGAACACTTCATAATACAAATTTACTTCACTCACCTAATTTTCATTCTTTGACTCCAAGGTCAGCGTGATCTCTAACTTCATCCTCAAATTCTTCATGCCTTAGCCAAATTTCTAACCCATCTTGTACTCTGCTTCCTGTGTACCTTGAAGTTGTGCCTTAGAAACTTTATCCAACCTGACGGCACGCCTTGAAGGGTGTTGTTTGATTTCCTCCGCCTCAAAAAGTTCTCCAACCAACATGATATCCCCTTTTTGCCTTAGCCAAATTTCCAACCCATCTACCTTAGAAATAATTCATTTTCTCTAGAAGACTTCATCAACCAGGCGCCCGAGTAAAATCTCCATCTTAAATTCTCAGGCGAAGCATGGAAAGTTTCAAAATCATCTCCTTGTTGAAGATATTCAGTACCCAGAAAGAAATTCTTCCCAGAAGACATCAAATTCATGTGTCTACAAATAAAGGGGTACTTTTAATTTTTTTATTTTCAACCTTTAAAAAAGATTTCTCACCAAAGTCTATTCTTACTTCTCACTTAGGCGTACTTGAGGTGGAGTCAAACATTTTTCATTACCTTCACAAGCTGGGCGCATCTACTATCTTTGAACTTCCATTTCAACTTGCCTTAGAAATTTTCAAGCTACCCCTTGGCACTTGGGCACATTTAACCCTCTTCACTTTCATTTTTCCATACTTGAATATTTTCCAATCACTTGCTCTAGTTGGGTACATTTAGCCCTCTGCACTTCCAATTTCCTTGTCTTAGAGAAATTCCTTCAATATTCAATTCTTGTCCCAGGCGCACTTGGAGTTGTCAACTTCTAGTTTCAACGCCTTAGTAACATTTCCTACCCTTCTCAAGGTCCAGGCGCATATAGAGTAGTAGTGAACTTTCAGTTTTGATGCCTTAGAAAAATTTCTAACTCTTCCCATTAGCTTGGGCGCAAATGAGGGGTCCTACTTCAAGTTTAAATGCCTCAGAAATTTTCAATATTCTTGTCTTCAAGGCTGGGCACATTTGGGAGCTTCTACTTTCATTTTGTGAAACTTAGAATATTTTCTATCTCCACCTCTTGATTTAGGTGCATCTCCACCCTTGAGCTTTCAATTTTCAACACTTAGGCATTTTCTTACCTCCCCCTCAAGCTTGGGCGCATTTAGGAGGTTGTACTTCTAGTTTCATTGCCTTAGACAAATTTCTTCTTCACCTTGTCATCTTGGGTGCTTCTAGGGTGTTGTGGTTTCAATTTCCATGCCTTAGAATTTTTTATGACTCCTCTCTCAAGGTAAAGCGCATTCAAGAGGTGGCACTTCAACTTTCAAACACTTAGAAATTTTTTCAACTCCTTCTCCAGGTATCTCTTTCTTCAAGGGCGCATATAGAGGTCTGACCTTCAATTTTCACCACTTAGAAACCTTTTTCATCTCCCCTCTTGAGCTGGGCACATTTGAGGGTATCTACCTTCAATTCCAATGCCTTGGAAAGATTTTGAGTCACCTTCTTTCCTCTAGGCGCATTTGGACCCTTCAACTTTCATTTTTCACACTTAGAAAATTTTCCAATGCTTCTTCAAGTGTAGGCACATTCACCACCCTAAGGTTCCATTTTCCATCACTTAGAAATTAATCCAACCTCTTCTCCAAGTCAGGGAGCATTCAGGGACCTCTACTTTCAATTTTCAAGACTTAGAAAATTTTTAAGCTCTTCTTCTCAGCTTGGGCGCATTTGGCAAGGGTTACTTCCACTTTTATTGCCTTAGAAAATTTCCAACTCAACCTCTTGGCATTTGGGCGCATTTCACCCCTCTTACTTCCAATTTGTGACTCCTCTTAGTCAAGGTGTATTTGGGTGTATGGGCTTCCAATTTTCTTGCCTTAGACAATTTTCTTCTGTCTCCAAGCTAAGGCGCATATGACTAGGCCTACTTCAAGTTTCAAACACTTAGAAGAATTTTGAGGTTCTTCTTCTCCTTGGGCGCATATGAGGGTAGGAGCCTCAAGTTTTGAGTACTTAGTCAATTTTCAAGCCTCCTTCAAGTTTGGGCACATTTAGCCCCTTGTAGTTTCAATTTCAATGACTTAATCAAATTTCCATCAACTTTCCTTTACCTTGGGCGCTTTTGGAGGGTCAAGCTTCCAGTTTCAAACACTTAGAATTTTTTTATGACTCTCCTCTCAAGCTAAGGCGCATTTCACCAGTTGAGCTTCAAGTTTCAATGCCTTAGCAAAATTTTCATCCATCTGTTTACTCCTTGAGGTGCATTTGGGAGGTTGAGCTTCCATTTTTTTTTCAGACTTAGATGAATTTTCTACTCATTTTAGCTTGCTAGGGCGAATTTAAGGGGGTGTTCTTTTGATTGCTCGTGATGTCCTCAGCTTGCCTTAGCTTTCTATTTTTAGAAAGTTCTGGCGTTCTTGTGATCTCCATGAATTCTCAGCATTTTCAAGACCTAATTTTGGCTGACCCTGATTTTTGTGATGTAGCTGTTGTGTTCACCCCTATCATCTATGCTGACCTGCTATTTATAGCTTATTTTTTGGAGGTGATTTACTATTTATAGTAACTGCTTGATTTCGAGACTTCCACAACTCCGTTCAGCTTGAAATTTGAATGACGTGCTCCTCATCGGTAGACTTGCCTATTCGCCTTGCTGCTGACTTACTATTTATAGCCTGTTTCAGAAGTGGCTTACTATAAATAGTAAGTGCTCCAATTGCCCTCAAATTTTACCAGTGGATAGCTCCAAAGATACTAATCGCAGTGGGATACACTGGTTTTCGAAAATTCTGGCATTTGACCCCTCATTTTGGGTCCCAAAGCTTGAAACCCTAATTCATCTTGCATGTGCCTCAAATGACCTCTGTTTAACTCCGTTTCTGTTGCATGTCATCCAGTCAGTGATTTTGAAGTGTTGGGCAGCTACCGAAGTGAACCTGCTAAAAATAGTAAGTGGTTAAAAAAGTGACCAACTAGCTGCCGGATGAGTCTGCATGTCACACTGCTTGAGAGATCTCAAAAAACCCAAAAAAACCCAAAAAAATGATCAACATGCGAGCACTGGCTAAAAATAGCAAGTCCCGAAAAAGTGATCAACTCTGCTTGCATGTTACTTCGTTGCGAAGCTCTCGAAAAACTCAAAAAGATTATGCTGACATGCGCTGAAAAATCTTGCATGCAAACCCTAAAAATAGCCTCTGAAGCATGAATCCTTGAAAGTCATCATCTCGCTTTGCATGCTATATCACTGCGAAGGTCTCGAAAAACCCACAAAGAATCTTCAAACATGCATCTGAAAGTCCAACATGCAAACCCTAAAAGTGGCCCTTGAAGGCAGGACTACTAAAAATAGTAAGTTGTCCATTTCAGCTCAAATTTTGCAAGCAGGTAGCTCACAGTGTTCTAAGTGCAGTGCAGCGGTCAAAATTTCAACTGTGCTCAGAAAATGCCCCAAATCAAGTACTTACTAAAAATAGTAAGTTGTCGGAACTTGGTGAAAATTCAAGTGGAAACTTGTTTGTAGCCCTCTTGACAATAATGTTAGTCTCATTTCTCAATAACCAAACTTGATTTGACCTCAAGCTGACGTGAGAAATGCAAACCCTAATTCTACAGACTTAGCCACAATTTCAATTCAGATGGGCACATCCCTAGAAAGGAAAGCAACAAAGAGAGAGAGACAATAGGAAAACTAACCAAAATAAAGCCAAAAGACCGAAACGAAGCAAAAATTAGGGGGTCCCCATTTGCAATGGGGCAATGTGTGAAAAGGTCACAACACCACCCTCTGGGAGTAGCCATGGCGGATGTCATGTTGAGAGACTCTGTGATGAATTCTTTGTACTTGTGTTTTTCCACTCATGGGAGTAGCCATAGTGGACATCATGTTGAGAGACTCCATAATGACATCACGTTGAGTGACTCCGTGATGGGCACTTGTGCACATGTTCTTTCCATACATGGGAGTAGCCATGGTGGACGTCATGTTGAGTGACTCCATGACGATATCACGTTGAGTGACTCCATGATGAGCTCTTTTCCACAAATGGGTGTAGCCATTGTGGGTATCATGTTGAAAGACTCCATGACATTGGTTATCTAGAAGGATTCATCCCTAGCTAAGAGGGAGTGTTGATGATATAGCATCAGTGTTAATCCTTCTATCAATTTAAATAAGAAAATAAATATATAGCCGTGGCTATATATATTTATTTTTAAAGACGACTTTGTGAAGAGGCACTTCACTAAAATAACAAATCATATTTTATCTAATGAAGCCAACATAAAGAGTATGATCGCCACCTTTCAAGAGACACATTTCCTTTTGGTAAGAGGCCAACTTATCTTGGAGAAAGAGTCGCACCATTTCATGAAGAGGCCGACCTCTTGTGTAGAGACGCATTGCTTGGGAGAAGACATTTCATATTGTATATATAGGCGTTGCTATCTCTCCCTCATTCATTCATTCATATATTCATTTTGTTCAAGTTCACATCAACAAGAAGTCGAGTTATATATACAACAGATCGATCCAAGAAGAGGTTATACTCATTGAGTGTGGTGTCATTATTATCAATACAGATCAGCCTTGTGTTTGGCCTCCTTGTAAAGCACTTTGTTGCTATTTGATCAATATATAAGTGATATATTGTTGCTGGGTTTTTCTCCCTCAAGAAGGAGGGTTTTCCCAGGGTATATGCTATGTTAAATTGTTTGAAATTGTTCTATATCTGCTTATTTAATTTTTGATCCTAAAACTAACACGAACAATGTGCACAAAATAGTACTTCATTTATTAATGCAATAGAACCAGAGTACAATCATCCGTACTATATCAACATCAAAATGTAACACAATGAAGCATAATGTCATAATGTCCCCACTACAATGAACCAAAGTATATGTAGTCACTAGCGGTGGTTGAGAACAACTATTGCGACTCCCCATTACAACTAATCCAACTAGTAACTAGTCGGGGACTTAAAATCTTGAAACATGATGTAATATAAAAGTATATAAAATACTTGCTACCTATACTATAGCTTTATTTAATTACATTATTTGGCTAACTAATAACACTCTCGGCCGACTACATCGTCCCCCCCACAAAAGAAGTCGTCTTCCAGACAACAGAAAACAAAAATGGGGATTATAGAAAGGGAAAATCAAGAAGAGGGAGGGTGAGAGGGTTCCCCTGGGTGTACTGACGATGTAGGGGTCGTCATAACTGACTGCTACTACTATAGCCATTGAAACTTTTGGTTGGCTGCCAGCTGCATCTCACATGCAGTCTTCACCATCTAGACTGTCTCAAACAGTTTGGCCTTTTCCCTCTTGAGCTCCTAACCCTTTCCTTCCAATTCCTTATCCTTCGCCTATAGTTGGCCCTCCCTCTCAACAAGGAGTCTCTTTGCCTCGGCCAAGTGTGTGTCTCGTTCGGCCAATAGTCTCTCCTTCTCACCCAACTGCATATCTTGCTCTACCAACACTCTCTCCTTCTCAACCACTATCTGCTTGAGAGTTGTGACTCTCATGCGCTTGGCGGCCAACTGCTCTTGTGACTTCTAAATGTAGTCTACCAACTCTTGCTTGGTAGTCTCAGTCGTCTCTACTCTAGCTCAACCGCCTTTGCATTCCGGCTACATAAACGCTAAGATCCTCTCGGCCTCATGTACCACTGAGGAATCATATCCCATGTTCGGTTGTTTTCCAATTGCACCGAGTCGGTACATAACTCTCACCTCTTGTAGTTCATTCAGGTACCTCTGGACTATATCACGAGGGTCATTGACATCTGGCTCATTGGTCTCAATGTACACTCCATTGGATTCATCACTAGGCTCCTCCTCTCTCTACTCTTCTGGATGGGGTTCCAATTGTGTTGGCTGTGATGGTGTTGTGCATGACCGTGGGGTTGGGCGAACTGACTGTGATACTAGTGGCTCTCGGCGTGAGACTGGTGGAACTAGGATTTGGCAATTCAAATGAGTCTGATGGGGGTCTGGGGGCAATGCCCCATCAAGGTCAACGAGTAGTGCCCCTAGTGGGGTCAAGGGGTAGCGCCCCCAGCGGGGTTGAGGGGCGGAGTCCCTGCTGCCAAGCCCAATTTAAGACCTCCAAAACCATACAGAATTGCATCAGGGTACATCATTTTCATGAATTTTCAAGAGGTTCCAAATATTGTTGACCAAGCTAGAAATTAGAGTTTTTGTGGTGTTTAACCGTATGATCATTGATCATCGTGCAATTGGGAATTGTGTTTTCCTGACGATGCACCCTAGCCACTTGATCGGTCATACATTTTGATGTCTACTGTCTTTCACAGTCATCTCTGCTGCAACTCCTCTCGTTGTATTGTGTATAGATTCCTTCGCTCCATCAGTCGTACGATGTACAAAATTCCTTCTCACCACTGCTCTATTCACTTTCGCCGTACGAGTCTAAATTTGACGTACAATCTTCACCTTGCAATTTCATACGGTTCTTTCTCCCTTCTTCAAATGTCGTACAAACCTCTATTCAATGCCTTCTAATTCTCGTACAATATCTTGGGGGTGATTGTACGGTGTCTTCTAATGCTCATGCGATTTCTGTTGTTGCTTCCCATACGGATTTATTTTGCCTTCTCTCTCGCCATACATCATCTTCCTTTGCACTCCGTACACTATCAATCCTCCATACGACTTTTTCGTACCAACATTGGCCAGCTATTTATATGATCATTTCATTGTAGTGGAGACTCAACATTATGATATGGTGATGTAATTGCTGATATACTTGATGAATAAATGCAATACTCTGTTCTGTGCAATTCTCGTGTGAATGGTATGCTTTGTAATTGTTACTGTATATTCTCGTTTACTCCATGTTCATTTGTTAAACCACTTAGAGAGTAAACAGCCAAGGAATCACATTCACAAGATACCTCTAAGTTCTCTTCTTCCTATTTTAAAGGGGAATCATCTAAGAAGCAAGAGACCAAAGTGCATATTGCAAAAAGTCAGGACATGATGAGCATTAGTGTTATGCAAAGCAGATTGATGAGTTGAAAAACCTACTAAAAAATCATATTCAGTTGCCTTCATCTATGACACCGATACATCCTCTTCTTCCACACCATCCCCTGTACAATCTAGGTCAGCTCGTGTGGCAAGAATAATAGACAAGATGAAAGGCCATACACTCTTTGCATCCACCAGTATTCAATCCAGCCAATGGCTACTTGATTTAAGAGCCTCACATCAATGGCTTCATCTCTGGGTATGTTCTCTTCATATGAGCCTTGTAGTTCACCACACATGCTGATGGGAAACAACACTTATATAAGTGTTTGTGGGAAAGGATCTATTGATATTGTTGATGGCACATTTCATGATGTTTTTTGTGTCCCTTCATTATCTTCCAATCTCCTTTCCATCTATCAAATTGCACACAGTGGGGTGGGGAAGACAGTGGAGTTCACACCTGATTTAGTGCTTATCAAAGACTTGCACAATAGAGAGATTATTGCAGTTGGGACAATTGATCATGCATCTCAATTGTATGCCTTCTCACATTTTGCTCCAAATGAGCCTACAGTACCATTGACTTGTTTACAATCTCATGCATCTAGAGTGGATCAAATATTAGAGAAGTTTGGTCACTTGAACCTATGTGTGCTGCCATCTACCTCAGTTCATGAGACTTGTGTTGAGCTTCCACCTCCTCCGCTTCTTGCATCTTTAGAGATCAGTTATTCAGCAAGAGATTGGTTGTCTTTCAATTTCATCTTTGTGGGATAACTTCTTGCTAGACATTGCAGAGTTATTTGTTGAGTCTCACATTGCAAATATTGGGGACACAATTGAGGATATTCACTTCCTCCTTGATGATAGCTACAAGTACAACCCACCTGTCATCATTTCATCATTGCCTTTGGAGGTTGTTCTATAGGGATTTTCACAGTTGTTTGAATTTGATTCATCTGATTTGGCATCTTTTGATTCATAAATGTGGACACTCAAGCAATTTTCTAAGGCACTCATCTTGAGACCTCTTCTCTTGAGGGAGTTTCTTCTACATTCACCATTGGATTTGTTTCTTCCTAATGGGAGGAACATTTTTTTTCGTTTTTGGATCATCTTCAACATTTTTCTTCGAGCATTCACTTTTTGCAGAGGAGCTACTTCCTTATGGGGGGGGATTCATCGTCTTTTCTTTTCCCTCCTATGGAGGGATCTTGACTGTACTTATGTGACCGAAGTAGTACTTGGGGGGGACATGTCGAGTCCTACATTCTTTTGTCACATGTACACTTGTATTTTTTTCTCTCTTTTGGAGAGGAGTTTTCCCCATGATGTTTTCTCCTTTTCCTTGATTATGAGAAATTTCATTGTTTGTACATGGGTACCTCATCAGGCCTTGTAGTCGGGACCCATTTTACATCCTTCATTGCATTCTCCATTAGATTTTTAGCTTCAACCTAAGTTGATCTTAAGCGTGTTAGAGTAAATAGGAAAATTGCATAATAATTAGTCAATCATTAATTAATTATTAGGCCTCTTTTACTTTATGCACTTAAGCTAAACTTAAGAAATGTTTTTTTTATTATTCGATTAAGCTTTTTTAGGTCATGTTGTCTCATAGCATAGGATGAAGACACTTGTCATGATTTAACTTAATCCTCACCTAGGGTTTGATCAAGGGTTT
>VDFB02072302.1:0-22164 GCA_007258455.2 Sequoia sempervirens
AGTCTAAGAAGAAAATAGGTAAACTAGTTGTATTATTATTATACTAAATTATATTCTAATAACACTATTATTCATAATATTCATAATATTTATCAATTAAAAAAAGGTAAAAAATAAAATTCAATGCTCAAAATAAATTTAAAAATGAAAACTAGAAACCAAGGAAGCAAGACCATTTTTGTATAGGGCCAATAACTTGTTATAGATCTTCCCGACATTCTTTAGGTATTTTCTTGTCATTATCAATAGGACTTCAAAATAGTTGGTAATGATTCATAATCTAATCCTAGAAATATTAAATCTTTCAATATCATTGGAAGCATAAATATTGGTAAACCAAAGAAACTAGTTATTACTATTAGACAAGGGCCATAAAGCACAACAAGTAGCACTACCATAACTTGGTTCATGATAACTATAAAAAACAGCTAATAGGAATTTGCAAATTTTATATCCACAAAATAAAGAAAAAAAGTTGTTGAAGTTATGACTAATTTCCATGTGGACCCCATGAGAGTCTCAAGTGAAACTAACCTAGCTTTTGAGCATGCTTTCAAAAGAGATTCTACCAATAAAATATCCTACTAATGTAAAATTGGCAAGCCCCTTGCATATATCATCAAAATTAATAAAATGGAAAAATAACATTAGGAGTGTAGGATTTACATCATGTATCAATTTTGGGGTCTTTTTGAAGGCGCCATGGTCATGCACATCCAAATCACTAATCCTAACAACAATTGGTGGTCTATTATAGCTAGTAGCCAGTTATAAAAGAAATAAAGTGCTAGAAGGTGAGAAAATATTTTGAAGATCCCACAATACATGCAATAAAGATTCCTTAAAATAGAGTATGTCACAAGGTGACAATGACAATGGACCAACACAAGAAAGAACATGCAAGCTAAGCCAAGCCAAAACCTTCACAAAGCTCTTTCAACCTCATAAAAACCATTTGTTTGGAAAACAATCCCCAAAAATTTATGAACTCTCACATTACTTGTAAATATCACCTTAGTTCATTTCCACACCCATGAATTTGATCCAATTCATTTTTGTGCTTGCAAATTTGACCTCAAAAGTTTAAAATTCAAATTTAATTATAGATTAAAGAAAACCCCTTCCCAACTAGTTGTTATAAGCCAAATCTTATGCCAAAACTCTTCAATTGTATTGCTAAATAAAGTATAAAATGACATCACCCCTAATCTATTTAGATAATCTAACATTAGTTGGTCATTCCATCACTCATTATCCTATATAGTTGTCGGGATTCTCCATTATGAGAACATTGACAACGTACCAATTCCAGTACCCAAAATTTCTGGTGAATCATTTACATATAAAATACCTGTCTCTTTATTCATTTAACTCACGTACCCTAATTTGATTGGCGTCCCATCCCCGTACTAATACTAGTACCAGTACACTGCGTCTCCTGGCAACTATGTTATCCTAGAATCACTGATGTTGAAATTTAAGAATTTTTTTTAACACCGTGGTTTAAGTCATTTAGACAACAGTGGAACATATGTTTAATCACAATCAAGTCTTTAAAATGGCTGCAAGTGTGAAAAGTGCCCCTAAACAACCAGTCAAACAGCTTGCAGGAGTTGACGAATAACAGCATCTAATGGGAATTTACATGGCATATTCCAATACCAAAGACAAATCTGTGTATTATAAAATGACTTTTTATGGAGGAAACCAAAGCTACCTACGATGGGCTTAAAGATTTTAGTTGGAAAACTATGGCACGACGCAGAAAAAAAGAAATGCAGTGGGTAAGAGGAGATATATTTCATGGGTGGCGACAACACTGGCAAAAACAAAATTCCAAAAGGAGATGCAGAGATAATATGGTTGATGGGCATGGGCGGAATTGGCAACAATTTAGGGAAAATTTACTGATAGTTTTGTTGGCGTGACATCAAGATGTGTACATACCAAGCTGTATATACATCCTTTGAGGAACGTGTTTGTATGAGTATATGTCTCATACTTCCGTTGTTGATGGTGTTGTATATCTGTATTTCTTACAGATATATTTCAGTTGTTGATGGTGTTGTATCAATTAATGATAACAAGTTTTCATAATTTATATTGATAGTTGTTTAACAGATTTCTGAATTCTATTGTGTGATAATTTTTTCCATCAATATTTTGGATCACACTCCGTTATCCATTATCAGAATGAAAAAGAGAGCATAAGGAGTCAATTATAAAGGATTTTTTGTATCAGTCAATTATAAAAAAAATTTCACAGAGAGACTAATTTCTTTTGTTGCTATTTTATGTGTTCTGCTTTTACAGTATGAATATGGATTTCATTCATTTATATGTTGTTATATGTGTGTTTTCATTCTTGTATGATTATGGATTTCATTCATTTTTGTATTGTTGTTTTAAGCAAATTCATCGCCAGCAATTCATCTAAGGAAAATTTACCGCCATGGAAAATTCACCAACCATGGCGGTGAATTGCTGATAGTGAATTTTCCTTTGATAAATTGCTAGCGATGAATTTTCCTAGAGCCATGAATTTATTATTTTTTATGCTACTGGTTTATGTGTGTCTGTATGAATTTTATTAATTTATGTGCTACTATTTTATGTTGACTTACAGTATGATTATGAATTTCATAAATTTTTGTGCAACTGTTTTATGTATGATCTTTATAGTATGAGTATGGATTCCCTTAGCACTACTATTCATGTGCTTCCTTTACAGTATGAATATGGATTTTATTAATTTATTCTACTGTTTTATGTGTAGCTTTTATAGTATGAATATAAACTCTATTAATTTCTATACTACTGTTTTATGTATGACTTTTACGGTATGTATACAATTTTTATATTATGCTTTATGTGTTGTCTTTACACTATAAACTTGATCTTACTGTTCAACGAAGTTTAAGAGGAAAATGAAGCATAACAAATTTATTCATTCATTTTTCTCATAAGTGATATAAAATCAAACATTCAAGATTTGATCTTTCCAATTTATAATTTTCATTTATATATATATATATATATATATATATATTTTGATGCTTGTAATTTGTAAAAATAGATTATAATTATTTAAGTAAAACAAGAAATAAACAATTATTCTAAATATATGAGTTGAGATTGATAATATATAATGTAATAAATGTAAAATAATTTGTAAACTAAATAAATAAAATAAATGTATTTAGTTAGATTTATATGAAAAAATGTACCTTCTAGGATGACAAGAATCAATTTGTCAAGGTGCTAAAAAATTAGAGTAAGTTCAAATGAATGCCTCTAAATTTGAGAATCAATCATTTTTCTTGTTGGCTTAGATTCACATTTGCATAACTAATCTATGTGTTTGCAAAAATGATCTAACAAGCAAAATCAAACCTGGATTTGTGGAAGTGAACTAGTAGGGAATGATTGTCTATAATATGTTTCCATGTCTTGATATCTAAAATATAGCAAGGAAATTATTGATGTTTACAAATACCCTTTTGGAATTTATTAATTTGTAAAGTTCATGTTCTCCTCAATTAGAACAATAGGTAGGCTAATTCAATGGCTTTGGAATAATGATCAAAGGCAACATGCAACCATATAAGGATGACTAAGATGATGTATGCTAATGTGTGCACTCTAATAATGTTCTTATGGATATATCTCGATTGATCTTTGACTATGCTTTTTCATAATCACTAGTGTTTTTTAGTATGATTTTAAATGAATGGATGAATATTTTTAAATACAACAACATACTATGCAAGTCAACACAAATGTGTACTAGGGTTAGCTCACAATGGCTAGTGGGAGGGAGTAGACAAGATTTAATTAGTATGGATTATAAAATCTTAGGGTTTCGATACATGACCATGAAAATGATCTAGGTCAATTTTGCACCCATAGATCTGATCCAAGATGGTGAACGAACTCAAATCTATTGATCGAGATCAACATATATTAGATGAGTGATGATGGGATCAAGATAGGATAGGGTCATGAGATAAATTCATACAATAATATGCCTTATAGACTTGTTATGGCATAAAATATATTCTAATTGAAGTAGGCCAAAAAGTATAAGTATACATTTTTTTCCATTACGTTTTCTTTCACTTTGATGTGCATGTGAACTCTATGACGATACATTTCAAAGAAAATCAAGTAGCCAACATAAATAATAGCTATTTTTTACACTCAAATGATACTAATATGCTCAAACATTGTAGCCATGTTTGACCATTTTTATTTCCTCTCATGTTAAGTGCTCCATCGAAAACCTATAAAACATGAAAAACATGCAATGAGTATCACTTATCACACAATATAAAATAGGCATTAATAAATGATTTTTTTTTTTAAAAACATCTTTGAAAAAACAAAAATAAAGAGGAGACGGATAAATTATTTTATCTAAGTAGGTCAATTCAATAGCTTTGGAACAATGACTAAAGGAAACATACCACAATACAAGAGTGCCTAAGATGATATATTCTAATGTGTTCTCTTTAAATAATGTTTGTATGGATATATCTTGATTGATCTTTAACTATGTTGTTTCATAATCACTAGTGTCTTTTATTAAAATTTCAAATGAATGGATGAATGCTTTTAAATACAACATACCATACAAATCAATGCAAATGCATACACTAGATTAGGTCACAATAGATAGTGGGAGGGAGTAGACAAGATTTAATTAATATGGATTATAAAAGTTTAGGGTTTAGATACATGACCATGAAAATGATCTAGGTCAATTTTACACTCGTAGATCTGATTCAAGAAGGTGAATGGAACCAAATCTAGCAATCAAGATCAACATATTGGATAAGTGATGATGGGATCAAGTTAGGATAGGGCCATAATATATAAATTCATGCAAGAATATGCCACTTATAGAATTTTTATGAAATAAAAGATATTTTAATTGAATTAGGCTAAAAGGCTCATGTATACAATTTTTTCCATTATATTTTCCATGACTTTGATGTGCATGTGAACTACTATGACGATATACTTCAATGAAAATAAAGTAGCCATGATGAAGAACAAATATTTTTCACACTCAAAGGGTACTGATATGCTTAAATAATATAAACATGGTTGACCATTTTTATTTCCCCTCATGTTAAGTGCTCCATCGAAAACCTTAAAACATAAAAAATTATGCAATGAGTAACATTTATCACACATATAAAATAGGAAATAATCAATTCAATGGCTTTCGAATTAGTTATTTTATATTTAGGTCATGTTCTCCTCAATTAAAACCCTAGGTAGGTCAATTCAATGGCTTTAGAACAATGACCAAAAGTAAAATAGAATCATACAAGGATTCCTAAGTTGATGTATGCTAGTTTGCACTCTTTAAATAATGTTCCTATTGATATATCTTGATTGATCTTTAACTAGATGATTTTAAATAATCACTAGTTTATTTTATCATAATTTTTAAATGAATATTGATGAATGATTTTAAATACAATAGCATACCATACAAATCAATGCAAATGTGTACTGGATTGGCTCACTATGGCTAGTGGGAGGGAGTGGACAAGATTTAATTAATATAGATTATAAAGGTTTAGGGTTTAGATACATGACCATGAAAATGATCTAGGTATTTTTAACACTCATAGATCTGATCCAAGATGGTGAATGGACTCAAATCTACTAATCGAGATCAACATATTGGATGGCTGATGATGGGATCAAGATAAGATAGGGTCATGAGATCTAAATTCATGCAAGAATATGCCACTTATAGAATTGTTATGGCATAAAAATATTCTAATTGAATTAGGCTAAAAGGCGTGAGTATACAATATTTACTATTACATGTTCTATGACTTTGATGTGCATGTGAACTACTATGATGATAAATTTCAAAGAAAATCAAGTATCCAACATGAAGAACAAATATTTTCCACAAAGAAAGGATACCGATATGCTCAAAGAGTGTAGATGTGGTTGAAAATTTTGATTTCCCCTCATGTTAAGTGCTCCATTGAAAACATGTAAAACATAAAAAAGAATGCAATTATAAACATTTATCACACATCTATGTAAAACATAAAAAAGAATGCAATTATAAACATTTATCACACATCTAAAATAGGCACCGATAAATGAAAACTTGCTTGAAACAAATATTTGAAAAAAACATAAATAAAGAGAAGGATTAAATATTTTATCTAAGCAGGTCAATTCAATGGATTTTTGGAATTTATTAATTTGTAAACGTCATGTTCTCCTAAATTAAAACCCTAGGTAGGTCAATTGAATGGGTTTGAAACAATGACCAAAGACAACATAAAACCATACAAGATGCCTAAGATGATGTATATTAATGTTTGCTCTTTAAATAATGCTCCCATGGATATATCTTGATTGATCTTTAGCTATGTTTTTTCATAATCACTAGTGTCTTTAAGCATGATTTAAAATGAAAGTATGAATAATTTTAAATACAATAACATACTATACAAATCAACACCAATATACACTAGGTTAGCACGCAATGGCTAGTGGGAGGGAGTAGACAAGATTTAATTAATTTATCGATTGTAAAATTTTAGGGTTTATATACATGATCGTGAAAATGATCTAGTTCAATTTTTCACTTGTGGATCTGATCCAAGATGGTGAATGGACTCAAATATATCGATTGAGATCAACATATTAGATGAGTGATGATAGGGTCAAGAAATAGTTTCATGCAAAAATATGCAACTTATAGGCTTGTTATGCTAAAAAAGATATTATAATTGAAGTATACCAAAAGAAATGATTATACAATTTTTACAATTTCATTTTCTCTAGCTTTGATGTGCATGTGAACTATTGAAGACTTGGGTTGTTGGCAACATGAGCATGATGATCTCTATAGATGATGGTGTATGGTGTGGGAAATAGTTGAAGATTGATGAGAATGACAATCTATGGTATTGTCATTGATGGAAACCCATTAAAGAGATATAGTAGTGATGGTCCTTGATGAAGACCAAATGTTTTGCAGATTTTCCTAAGTCCCGATGTATAGTTTTCAGTGTTTAGTGAACCATTTTTGTTGTCCACATTGCTCCACTATGAAGAATCTGGTCACACAGTTTTGAGGTACAATGTTGATGTGATTTGAAGGTATCTAAATCCAAAGACTCAATCTTGTATGTCTTCCACAGTCGAAGATAATGTTGACAGAGTATCGACTTTGGAAATGATAGAGTTTCAGTTACAAAGTGTATGTTGGAATGCTCTGTGTTCCACCATGGATGAATGTTTTGTTGTGTAGTTTTGGGGAAGTGTTTTGGGATTTCATTAGTGTGTGTGTCCCAAGTGGCAAGTGTTGTGATGGTCCATGTATTGAATTGTGAGCAAACAATTGGTTCATTCATTATTACCTCACCAATTTTGTTATATGGTGCTGACCTAAAGATTTTGGGGTTGTGTGTAGTTGTTCATTATGTATGGATCAGATTTATAGGAGTGATTATAAGTCATGCCAACCTATTTTGATGGTGTGCATGCCTTGGTTCTTTTCGTAAGGCATATGTGTTAAAATGTTTTGGGTCGACATATTATGAGGATGCACGATACATCTAATTAAGCCAACCTAATTTATGTTTTAGATAGTTGTGGTATATATACAAGGTTGATTCATTGTGTGAAGGTGTAGATAGAGTGTGTAGAGTGTGTGTGTGATTTGGTTCAAAAAGAAAAGTGTGAATCATAGTTGTGGTGATGTATGAAGTGTGTTAAGTTAGTTTTTTGAGCTTCAGTGGAACTATATCTTTAGCATATGTCAGATGCATTGTTAGTAGTTCATCATTAGTAGTGAGCCATCGGTAGTGAACCACTCTCTTTTATTGTTCAAACAGTTATAATATGTTGTGAGCTAATTCTCACTGTGATTTTTCTCTTTCAATGGTTTTCCATGTAAATTTGGTGTTCTTGTGTTCCTTGATGTGATGCATACTTTATATGTTCCTTTCATTTATTGAAAGTTAAATATAATGCTTTGAATGGATGTTTGAATTGAAAAAGTTAACGAGTTTTAGTGACTATTGACTCACCCCCCTCTCAGTATTCTAGGTGTTCAACATGAACTACTATGATTATACATTTGAAAGAAAATCAAGTATAAAACATGAAGAATAAATATTCTCCACACTCTTGAAGGATACCAATATTCTTAAAGATTGTAGACATGGTTGACCATTTTTTATTCACCTCATGTTGAGTGCTCCATCAAAAACCCATAAAACATAAAAAACCATGCAATGGTTAGAATTTATTACACATCTAAAATAGGCACTAATAAATGGAAAATTTCTTCAAAAACATCTTTGAAAAAATAAAAATAAAGAGAAGTATAAAATATTTTATCTAAGTAGAAAGTGGTAGGACTTTGACTAAGTGGAAAAGTGGAAGACCTCCAACTAAGAAAAATATTCAACAAAGTAAAAAAATTAATAGTATTCCCTTCAAATAAATATAATAATCAAATTAAATATATTTAAAATTATACTTTTTGGGAAGCTTATAATAAGGACTACATACTCACAAAAAATAAATTTTAAATGAATAAATTTGATCCCACAAAAGGAAAATCAAAAGTGGTTTTTTATCAGCATTTTGATGGGTGTAAAGGAGACTCCGTTATAGGTATGGTTTAAAACTAGCGGGGTTCTATCCAAGGGGGTTTGATCTAAGGTGGTTTGATCAAACTCTCTTCAATCGGAATCCTTTAAATAGAACTTTTCAAGGATTAAATCATTATATTTTCTAAAAATATGTGATTTCAGCAAAAATCAAGATATCCCAAAAAGTGTAAACCAGTATTGTGGGATCACCCTACAAATACAAATGCAGAGGAACCTAAAACTAGATGTGGAAGCTCTCTATCTAACATGCCAATGAGTAGCATGGACATCCTTTCTTAGCATTGTCATCCTTCACCAGTCACTCTAGAACTTTCTATAATGTTTTGTTTAGGAACCAAAATCATTATAGTCTACACACTAAAGAGAGAATAAAAAATGTTGGGGTTGTTTATGGGGTTACCTTAGTCAAACCCTCGCTTTGGTCTTTCAACCTCCATGGATAACCAAAAGGAATATGATAGAAAAATGATTTCAAATCCTAGTTGCATTAAGGTTTGGAAACAAATGATAAAATAGTATTCTTGATAATGATGTTAACCCTGGTCTATGGCAAGAACCACTATTGCATGTAAATAAAATCAAAGATAATGATAAATAGATTTGTGTTTGTATCAAAGAAGTTTTTTTGCAACAAATAGAGAAAATAAAAGAACATAGTAAGAGTGCTACCAACAATCAAATCTATTTGCAATTAATGTGATAAATATAAAAATGAAAGCCCTTATTTGATAATCTCAAAATGATGTAGAAGAAGAAGCAAATGACAAAAATAAGGTTTGAGAGATTATTGTAAAAATTGCAAGTAGTTCAATAGAGTTTTCTCAAGACAAGAAGATGGAGAGTTGTCTTGAAATAAATAATAAATAGATCCTTGAAAATGGTCAAGACGAGAGTTTTGTTTGCTTGGATGAGAGGGAAGAGACACTACTTTCTTGTTCGAGCATTACCACAATTTTCATAAATGAGCCATGTGAAAAGTATGCTTTTAAATTTTAAAAATTCATTGGATACTAGTACATTGTGTAGACAATCACATTTCACACTCCCATCTAAGGTAATTCTATTGAAATTAGGCATGTCGATTGGTAACATCTTGTGTTCTTTGAATGCAAGATAAAATAATTCATATAAAAATATCAAAATTTATCAAATTAAAGCACATACTAAGGTGGGTTCAAAACGTAAATGTGAAATTGCACAAGTATACAATTTTTTATACTACAACAAGTATCTAAGAAATGAAACCATCCCAATTAGGTGTGCATAATATTATCTAAAAATATATTTCTACAATCAAGACTCCCATGGGACCATCCATGTCATCATTAAGTGTACTATGTCATGAACAAAATATGATGCAAATAAGCCAAGTGTGGTGCAAGCTTGTAAAGAGCTAGCTTAGATGTTATAGTATGCTATTTATCTTTCACCTCATGTGTACCCTCAACATGTAGTGCATTGTGATATATATACTCATCACTACATTAATATTCATCATAAAATGCTATATCATTAGACTAAACTTGTATCATTTCCTTTTCCATAAGATATTGAGATTGATATTACAATGTCAAGAATTTATTTGCAAAATGAATATGTATGTGATGATAATATCACATTATAAAATTTATCTGTGTGGTTTAGGCTTAGAAATGTTATCATTGGCTTAAATGAAGGTAAAGTAATAATACTATGTTCAAAAGTTCTTCTAATAAAATATGTGGAGGCTCCTCCAATACAATGAATTTTCTATATTTCCTTGGTTCTAAACATGCAAGATAAAAATTATTAGGTACATCCTTATTGGACCCATTATCAAAACATGACAATGTTGTTAACTCGTGAACATAAGGGGAAGTGCTAGAGATAAAATGATAAAAAAAAATCTAATAAAATATTCTTACATTCACATATAGTATACATTTAAAAAATGAATGATAATATTTACAAAAATATTTTCCAGTGAAGAGTGAAAGTAGACTGTATGTGTGTTACAAATAGATATTTGAATTTTATTATTTATTTGGGATTTATAATAGATAATTTAATTATTTAGTTTGAAAATGGATGAAAATAGAATATAGATTTTTATGTATTTACTTGAAAAAATAAATTTACGACGATATTAATTATTTTGACATAAGATGAAAATAGATTTAACTAATAAAGATAATATAAAATGATTTTTTTTTTAAATAAAATGGAATTAGGTTACAACTAAGATAGGAAAGTCATAAAGTATGTTTGAATTCTTATAGATAAGACAGACCATTTTCTGAGTGGGAGCGCTCTATCACAATGATTTAATTATAGAGACGAGAGGTATGGTGGAACTATCCATACGTGAGATAGTGCTTTACAGAAATCTGATCTCCCAAACGACAACTAACATTTGCTTTGCTCACAGTGCCCATCGTTTATTATAGTGGCACTATGAACCCTCTGAACTGTTTTTAATTATTATAATGTCTAAAATTGTGTGTATAGGGTGTGATAGATTTTGAGATCTATATTGAATGGTTTTGAGAGCAGGATGAGGGCATTCTGGTTTCTGAATTAGTGGGAGATTGAGATCAAGAGTGTAGTAGAGTGTAGTAGAGTTTACGTGGTAAGTGAGCTCAGCGATTTCTTTCTTTTTATTCTTTTTTTTTTAGATTCTAATCTGAAGTTTAAATAGTGAGTTTTTCAGTCTATGAAATTGTAGAGCAAGTTTTTGAATTCAACTGTGTATGCTTTTCGATCGACATTTTAGATTACACTCAGTGATCCATCATCAGAAAATAGAATTTAATGCATGAAATCCAAAGAAAATGAATGAGTTTGTGTCTTCCCTTCCCTCCTTTTTACCACGAAGTATTATTTTACAATCAAATAGATCTATGTAATTCGATCTACAAGACTTCTCGTTATCAGCAAACACTTTACTCTTAAAACAAAGATGAAAAGCATAGGTTTATAACTTAACAGTGCCCTCGAATCTAGAAAAACAACTAAAATATAAAGTGCTGTGTCTCACATTAATGCCAAACATTTCATTCAGTCAAGATAAAATCGAAATGTAACATTATTAATTACAGATTACATTCATCTGTTCTTCTCAAAGATACGCTTTACTCTTAAATCAAAGATGAAAAACATAGGTTTATAACTTAACAGTGCCCTCGAATCAAGAAAAACAACTAAAATATAAAGTGCTGTGTCTCACATTAATGCCAAACATTTCATTCAGTCAAGATAAATCGAAATGTAACATTATTAATTACAGATTACATTCATCTGTTCTTCTCAAAGATACGCTTAACCTTTGATTCAGCACATCTCCTAAACCTAAACTGCTTGAACTTTGATCTTCATCCCACTTGAGCAATGCCCTGGAACGCTGCAAATGAAATAGTTCCAACCTCGCTTCAGATCAATCTTATCCCGTCCAGAGGTATACCTCTTTGCTCCTTTTGACACCGCACAGTTCGTGTAATCCTTAGATCCCACCTGCACTACGTCGTGTATATATCGTGGGTACACGAACACTGCAACAACAACAACAACAGCATTACAATCACACTGAATATAATTCATGAATCAAATCGAAAAATAACTTATGAGACTGAGATTTTTTTTGAAATAAAAAGGTTTGTAATAAGATTTCTGGATTGAGACACTGTCAGTTTTTTACATCAACGTTTCGGATCATACTCTATGATCCATCATCAGGATGCAATGCAGATAGAGAGAAGAGTACTATCCGAAACGTTGAAGTAAAAAACTGACAGTCTCAATCCAGAAATCTTATTACAATACTATCATGAACTGTGAAAACTTCATGCTTTTAATAAAAAGATTTATTACATAAACTATCTCCCGCCTTGTACTTAACACTGGAGAACTTTTCGTAGGAGAGAAATCCCCATCCTTGGCTGCCTCCCACGTTGTAGACACGCCCTTCCGCCGATCTCCATTGAAGATTCATCACCACAATTAACATTACCAAAAGCACTACACTGCCTCTTCCATGGCTACCCATTTCTAACTATGAACAAGATCCAGATAAAACTCCAAACTAAAACTAAAATTGCTTAGAGTGTACTTGTTATGAGCGTCCATGGGAATATATATATAGATCTAATCACTAGTACCAGCAAGGAAGGTGAGGTCTAAAACTGTATGAAATAGTTTATGCCACATTTTCATTGAGATTGGGAATATTTTGGACTTTGTGATGATAATCAACTTTAGAGCTGAAATAATTTATGGAGTTCTGTGCATGAATCTGTGATTAGGAGGGATTGTTCGTATCAAAATTGAGGAAACCAAAGTAGGTAACGTGATGAGGACCTGTCTGTCTTCAGTTTTAAGAAGGCGGTTGTGGATTAAAAAATTTCCAAGTCCAAGAATGGCAATTTTCATGGGTGCAGTGACTGAACAGGTCCATTTTTTTAATTTTAATTTGACAATGTCCTGTCTGTTCCCTCAATCAGTCTGAATTAATAATAATTAGATTTTTTTTTAGAGTATACTAACTTTTTAAGTATGGTAATAAGAGTTTAGGTTATTTTGTAGGTACAGCTGTAGTTCATGCTAAGGTTGTAAGAATAGTTAGTTTCTATGATTTATTTAAGTTTTGTATTTAATGTTTTTTAATCATGTATTTTAAAATTTGTAATCAGTCAAAGATAAATAAATATTTTTTGTTGTAAGTTCAGTAACATAGTTGGTTTGAGTCTTGGGTTCGATTCCAAGGTTTGGGTTTGACCGGTGCACATGGCTAGTGAGCGCTTGTGTGCATCTCAAGGGGATTATTCTTGCCCCAACCAGCCCTTGTAATATGGTTGAAAATATAATTCATACTAGGAATATTAATTGTTGTAGTTAGTTTATCATGATAAAGGAACAAAAAAAATTTATATAAATGAAACAAAAAGCTAAGTTCTAATTTATTTGTTCATGCTTCCATTGCTTGTTATTACTCTATCTACTTCCAACAAACAACAACAACAATAATATAAAGTATTAAGCTATCAAAATGAGGTGTTAATTTTCTTACAATGTTTGAGTTGTACTTTCTATATTGACATCTTTCTAAGGTACAAATCAAAACATTTAAGAATAGTATCTCCTAAAGTGGCAGAAATTTCGTGTCAAAAATGTTTTATGGGATGGTGTGCATGCACTACAAGCTACATGGAATGCATTTATTTCTATCTATAATGAATTTGCACCTTATATATCAAAATGTTCATGCATTATGATGTATTTGATTTTGAAAGGAGGTTTCAATTTTTGCAATACTTATGAGACCCAACTTACATCTACTGGGTTCCTAAGAGCCTAATCTATATATCTAATGATCTAATGAGGATCCCAAGTTTGAACATAATGCTAGCTAACACTCATGATCAATTCGAAGAGATAACAAAAGTATTAACATTATCAAAAAATGATTCTCTCGATTGAATCTACACCCTCCACATGTGGTTAGTTAAGTTCTCCAAGTTTGATTATAAGATGGACAAGTATGGGACTTGAAAGTGAAGAGAATTATTCAAGTGCTAGCTATGTGTTGTAGAGTTTGTTGTGACCCATCACAATCCACCCCTAAAATTAAAATTTTTGGGAACCCTAGTATTCTATTAAGAGATTTTTATTTTTGCAAAGTTAGGAAATTTTTTGCTTCTGTGTTTTATTTTGTCATAATTCATTTGTCAAAGTTGCAAGTGTTTAAAAGGTCTTAAAAGTATCATTTTTAAAAATTTAATTAAGTTTAATATTGTAAAGACATTTGAGTTCCCAAATTGTTTCTTGCAAGTTGCTACAATTTATCATAACTTGAAAGAGAAAAGTTGTAAAGTCTTGAATTTTTGGTGTTCCAATTCTCTCATAAATTTTAAGTACTTTATGATATTTCTCTATAATTTTTAAATTTTTCCCTGATTTAACACCTTCATTTTGTTCTAAATTTTTGAGAAGTTTGTTTAAATTTTAAATTACAATCTGAATGTTCATTTTTCAAAAAACCTTCACCTTAATTTTAGGAGTTGAACTATAAAATTATTCAAAATCTTGATTTTCCAAGTTGAAATCATTTGAAAACCTTTAGAAAATCCTTAATGGTGATAATTAGATCCAAAACTTAGAAAATTTTAGTGTTTTTAGCCTTCTTAGAGTTTAGTTTATATTTTTTATTTTTGTAAAGTGCAACTTGAGTTTGATTTTCATTTGCAATTGGGGGAATACTAATCATCTTTGTAATTTACAATTTTTATAAACTATAACTTTGTTACAATTTGTAAGTTCAAATGTCATTGTAATCCATGCTTACTTTTGTGAAAGCCCCATGTCTTAATGGTATGCTCGATAAAGATAGTAAAATCATCATCAAATTGACTATTATCGAATCATTATAGTTATGTTATTGAAATTAAATTAAAAATACTGGAGATAACAATTGTATGCATGTTTCATCATTCAAATTGAATATATTATAGGAACAATTTAATTATCTCAAAAAGATGTATGCACTTAAGAAATATAATATGTCAAACTAGTTATTACCTAACAATATCTCAACTAGATATTACCTATATAATAGATATTACATTTAACTTTTTATAGAACATGATAAATGTTCATTGTTAAAAGTATATTAAAGGAATAATGGTTTTTATTATTCCTACACCAAGAATAAATTTATTCAATTATTGTGTTAAGTACATATTGTGGTCCTATTAATAAAATGTTTCAACCTATATCTTGAGAATATGGTCTAGGTACTATCACATGGATAGGGTAATACTTAGAACAATAAATTTCTATGGATCTTTAATTAATATATGTTGAATACAAAAATAGCTGCAAAAGAATCAATGTGGCATAAGAGATTATTGGAAGAGTTTCATCTGCATACTAATATAAGTCTCACCTTATTATGTGATAACTAAAATCTATTTACTCCTACCAAAGATTCATTTTCAAACATCTAGAAATAAATCACATTAAAGTTCACTAGAACTTCACTCAAAGGGAATTTCTTTCTCATTATAAAATTATTCTTTATTTTTGTTAGACTAATTATCAAGTAGTATATATACTATGATTAATAAGAAATGGGATGGAATCTCAATAATCAAAAAATAATAGTACAATACAAACCTTTGTGTAATACCAAATTATCCATATCTAGGTCAATGCTTAGACTAAAGGAGTTATTGTTGAAGGGGATTGTGCATGACAATGACACCTCCTAGTGGATAACTCTACATGTAATATCTAAGGACACTTACAAGTCCTACAAGCATTCTAGATAATGTTGGAATTAAAGTGTCTCAACCTTTGCAAATCCTAGCATTAATGTTGTTAATTAATTATTTATTTTAGCCTATGTATTATTTTATGTCATTCTTGTGATGTCACTTTGTGGGACCTACTTTGGTGAGGTGGAAACTTACATGGCAAGTGACTAGGATGACATGCATCCTAAATTGGTGGAAATAGGCATCCCACTTTGTGGACACTATTGTAAGCTATTTTAGTAGAATTTTTCATAAGTTGTAGGAGTTGGACTATGACAGCTGCTATGACGGATTATGAAAAAACTATGACAACTTTTATGACAGTGTAAGAGTCAAGACTAGTGAAATTATGGCAGGTGTAAATCTTGCATGTGGTAGGCATATTGCATGTTGAGAGGATTGAAATTTTTCATAGTAATTTATGACAAATGGGTTGCATGTTGAGATTTTATGATAGTTGCATAAGCAGGTGAAAATAGGCGCCTTGCATGTTATCCTTTCTATTTGCATGCATGCAATGAAGAGGATGTTGACATGTGGCATTTCTAGGCATCCATCTTGGTGCTCTATAAATATGAGCATTTGCTAGAGGAGTTATGTGAGGAGAATTTTTAATTGTAGGGTTATGTTGCCAGATTTCTTCTAGAAGAGCAAGATGTAGTCTCCATGTTAAGGTTGCGATCTTAAAATGTATTCTAACTGAATTGTTGCAAATTAATACATTGGTTCAATACTTTACAGGGTGGGGTTTTTTACCCAAAAGGGTTTTCCCCACATATATCGTGTTTTCTTCTCTTATGTCTATCTTTCTTATGTTCTTCGTGTTTCTCATTCTTAAATGTTAATTTATATGTTGTTATACTGCTTAAATTTTCTTAGATCTAGAACTACATCATCTTTCCTCTTGAAGGGTTAATACATGGGAATTTAACTGTGTCTGTTTCCACTTTATGACATAGTAGTATGTGCTTGTATCAAGATGATTGAAATCTAATTTGTTTAAAGAAACATAAGATGTTGAAGGTGCATATTGGTTCTTGTAAGGTCTTTTGAGTTCATAATTCCCTTTCATTTGGTATTAGAGCTTAATTCCAAACTTGCATGTGCTTGCATGTGTAATTTTGTAAGTTGCATGTACTTGCATGTGTGTTGAATGGAATTACACATCACTTGCATTTGCTTGCATGTGTATTTTTGTAAGTTGTGTGTACTTGCATGGACTTTCATGTCACTTACATGTGCTTGCATGTGTATGTTTGTAAGTTGCATGTACTTGCATAGACTTGCATGTCACTTGTATGTGCTCACATGGTGTTGCATGTGGTGTTTGGGGTTCTGGGTATTCCTTTTGTTGTGATTTCTTAGCCTGGCAAGCTTGAGGGAAATTTTTTTGAAGGAGTTGGTTGATTACTAATCTTTGGCTGAGTGAAATTTTTGTAGTTGATCTTGTTTTCTGGAAACAACACATGCATTGTCAAGAATGGAGAAGATAGAGTTTTTATGGAGTTGGTCATGTGGTTATATTTGATATGTTATTGATCTAGAGCTCCTAATTTGACAGCTGGATAACCCTCATGCATGGTGGTTATTTTTCATTCTGCAGTTATGTGTAGTAGAGTTTTCATATTGGGTGTCTGAGATGGACTCTCTAGTCATATGAAGAGACTCATGTTGTTATTACTTTAGTTTGGTGTGCCTGTGTTTGGTGTTTGTTTTTAATTCCTAACATTGGAAGGCATTATTTTAATAACCCCAAATGCATGTAGGCTATGGAGTTGATCATTGGATGATTTGGAAGCTTCAGAAACAATATAATTCTCTCTTAAATGCATGTACATGGTGGTGGTTGAGTTGGCCTACCAATGGACCTGTATTTCTTGGAACTCTTCTTCCTTTGGTTGGTTGTACTTGCATGTCTCAATTTCATGTTGGTTGGATCTGAGGGTTTTATGGATTTTCTGTTAAAAATCTATGGTTATGCATATTCATGATATTCTATTGTTCTGGTTTAACTATTATTGTGGTTTGTAGACTTGTGGGTCTTCCAGATGATAAGTGGATATGGATTTGCATGAGTGTTAAATAAAACACAGTGGTTTTTGCAGGTTTTACATAGTTGATCAAAACTTGGGGTTTTGTAGATTTGCGGATGAACTATTTTTTAGATTATGTTTCCTTTGGGTTATCTGGATGTAAGATAGTTGCAAGTTTGTGTGTATGCTTCATGCATGTTTTGAGAATTTTTTTATAGTTTTCCTAAAATGCTATGGGTTCCTATAGCTCTTGAGTATTCACTTGTTCAGATGAAATATGTGATCTGTTATTCTGGATGTTTAAGTGGATTTAGATTTACATGGAGATGTTTTTTTATAGGTTTTACATGTTAATAAAAAAAATTGGTTTGTAGATCTGTGGAGAGTATTGTGTTCAGACTCTTGGAGTTTTTTGGATGAAAACAATTGTAGATTTGCAAGAATGATTGTTTAGTCCCTTGACTATGGTATTTAGTTGTGGATTTATTTGGAAAATCAAGTCTGTTGGTGATCTGATGTTTGAGTCTTAAAATCTACATGTCATCTTCTTTGTTATCTCAGTTTAGCATGCTACTAATGTGATGATGAGTTTGCATGCTTCAGTGTTTGTGATCTATGAGTTATGTAGCTTGTGGATTAGCTGCCCATTGGCTTTAGTGGGATGAATCGGATGTGGACTGTCTATATCCACGAGATTATTTTAGTGATGGTGCAAATTTCATTAGTTGACCTTGTAGATGTGGTCATTTGTGTATTGGTATGTGTTGCATTGGGATGAGAGGATGGTGTTTGAGTACCTAGATAGTCAGCTGTGAGGACCTGTAGCATGTAGTTTTATCTTCTTGGCTTGGAGATCTTGGTTTCACTTGTATGTTACTAACATTGTAGTTGAGTGTGTGTAGACTTGGATGATCTTCATGAAGGAGATGGTTGTCATGGTGCCATGTGTAGCTCGGTATCACAGTTTAGTGGGAGATTTGGCAATGATGTGTGTTCATCACTTGGTGATGGATGATCTTCTTTAGTATTGCAGATGTTACTAGGAGGAGCTCTTAGATCCTATTGTTGTAGAAGAGTTCTTTCGCATTTGCATGGACACTATTTTTGAGATGGTCATCTTCATGAGATTGAAGATCATGTGTGATAACTTAGATCTCCATGGAGGGATCTTGGAGTCTTTGGTTGGGGTGTCAGTAATGCTTTGACAAGTGATGTTGGTTTAGAGTATGTTGTTGGTATGTCATGGTATACTCTTGATGACGATTAGAGTTTTGGATTTTGCATTGCTCTTGAGACTTTGGTTTGTTAACTTAGACATGGGATCTCCCTAGTGGGATGGTAAGATCATGATGTCATGATAAGTTCCTGATTCAGATGATTGGAGATTTTGAAAGTGGTTTGGTGATTCTTTATGTTTTGGGTACATTAGTCATATACTTGAGAACTTCATGACAAAGCAGTGATGCATTTAGAGTTTAGAATTAGATGATTATTTGTTGGTGCTCATGGATACATGGATAATGAGGTGATGTTTTATTTCTCATGAGATGAGAGAATTATTGTTGAGATGGTTACTCTTGATGAGATTTCAATAGAAATTCTGAAGATCCTACACCTTGGTTAGACATGAGTTTAATAGAGACCTATGAGGATATTTCTCTTAGAGGAGTCATGATGGCTTGCATATATTGGATGAGTGTTCTCATTCCTCACTCTTGGTCTACTCAACGACTTATCACTTGAGAGGTAGTGCACATTGATTATCTCGGTGCTTTTATGCTTTCTTTCATTGACATGGATCTTGAGAGCTACTTTTAGATGGTTACGGAAGATTAGTTGTGAAAGTTTCCCACATATATCATGTTTCTTCTCTTCTATCTATCTTTCTTTTGTTCTTTATGTTTCTCATTCTTAAATGTTAATTTATATGTCGTTATGCTGCTGAAATTTTCTTAGATTTGAAACTACATCATCTTTCCTCTAAGGGTTAATGCATGGTAAATTAAACTATGTATGTTTCTATTTTATGGCATAGTAGAATGTGCTTGTATCAAGTTGTTAAAATTTGATTTGTTGAAGGAAAAGTAAGATGTTGAAGGTGCATACTGGTTCAATGGAAGGATTCGAGTTTTTCATTCCCTTTCAGATAAGACCTAAAGGCATATATAATACTTACATGCATTTTATGTAATACCTACAAGAATTTTGCATGTTTTATTGTATAAAATATTTAAGCATATTTTAATTATTCTCTCTATAATTCTTCCACTTGTAAAGCATTATATTTGCATTTAGGTTGCAAACAGTGGCACCATACAATAAAAATAAAATTAAAAATTAAAACTTTATCATGTTTAGTACATTTGGTGTGGGTTGGAGCTTTAAGAGAATCTTGTGGAGTGTTTGAAGGATAAAATCTTCATTTAGCAATACTTGGATTTTCATTTCAAAAAAATCAGAGGCAAACAATGTGTTTAATGTGATTTTAAAATTATTGTATAATTTCAAGGCTTGAGAAGAATTTAAAAGTCGGTTAATATGTTAGAGGGAACTTGAAAATAAGAATTAATATTTATTTTATAAATTTGACTACCTATAGAATTTTTCATAAGGCAAGTGAACTTTGATATTTCATTCTTGTCTTTTGGGTGCTTAAAATAGAGGGAAAAGATAGTGATTTTTGAAAAAATAATAAATGACTAGATTCAATTACCAAAGACTTGCACAAATTGGTTTTGTATTTTATTCATTTTCCAAATGAATCTACAGTAGCAAGGTGTTTGACATGGTGAAGCAACATTAACAACACATTTTGGAAGCAAATTTGTCTTTATTTCATTCTTTGTGAAGGAATTTTAGAGGTCAAGTTGTGTCAGAAATGAAAGAGCATATTTGAGTGTCATTTTTGGGGGATTTTCAAGGGTGTAAGAATATTTAAAATACAAGCTTTAATTGTGTTAATAGTCAGCAATCAATAGCATCAAGGTTGGAGAAATAACTTGCAAGTTGCTCTTGAGAGTTGCATAAGAAAGAGTGCAAGAAATCAACTTGTGAAGAGAAGAGGAATAGAAGAAGAGGGGAAAAGGATTTTACAAGTGTGATGTAGGTGTTCAAGGCATCCATGAGAGTTTCATAATCAAGAGAAAAATCAGGTTTCAAAAGATGAGTGAAGCCAAGAAGGTTTGAAGACTCGTAAACAAGATGTGTCTAGAAAAGCCTATAATTTTTTTTGATTTTTTTATTCAATGTTGTTCATCCTCCATATATGTCATTAATCTTGATGAATTTTCACATATGAATGTGTATGAACATTGAAATAAAGATTTGATTCAAATTATTTTTCCATGAGGATTGGATGACATGTTAAGGCTACAAGATTGGGTAGTTTGATAAGACCCCCCCAATCTTGACTGCATCAAATGGTATCAGAGCTTGGTTGCATACTAGAAGAAATATGGTGTGGTAAGTGTTTTGATGAGATTTTTGTAAATGGTTTTTGCAATTTCAGAGTTGAGTTGTGTGGTTTGGTTGTCTTCCAATAGAGATTAAGCTGGGTAGAAGGTGCACAAACTTCCTCCACTAAGAGAGAGTGGGTAGAGGGGGTTTTGAGAGGAGCATATTTCAAAGTCTATGTTGGTTAGAGGATAGTGTGTAAGTGTGAATTTTGTTGCAAGGAGTATAGGTGTAATTGTATAGAGCATTGACTCTAGGAATTGTGTATGTTTGCAAGTTGCAGAGATTATAAATCCTGAGTGGTTGGATGTGAGAAAGATGTCTTCAAGGAAGAGGAAAAGAATGGACATGAAGAGGTTGGTAAGGATTCCATACATAGAATAGCGAGGAAGAAGGTCTACAAATTTTTTTTATGAAGAGAAAGCAAAAAGATAGGCAAGATTGGATGTCCTTGAGAGTGGGAAAAATAAGGGGAAACATTGTAGCTCTTTGAAAGAGGTTCCTTAGAGAATTGAACATGTGGGAGCAACCCACACTGATATGCAAGATGAAATCATGGCACAGGTTGCAGCAGAAGTTGATCTGATGGACTTTGAGTTTCCTAAGTATGATGAGGTGATTGGTGAGGAAGGAGATCTCCTACTAGGAGAGGAGATAAGGACAATAAAATAATTATTTACACCCAAAGAAAGTATAGCAAGTGTTGTAGATGAAGATGGTGTT
>VDFB02072304.1:0-11812 GCA_007258455.2 Sequoia sempervirens
TCACCAAATGAATTAACCTCCCTATATATCTTTCATTTCTTGGGAGTCATACCTTTTCATTATTAATGCCTTTTTAGAAGAGTCACAACTATTCCCTTAATCGTTGATATGAAGCCTTTAATTTTAATTTAATATCTTTTTAATACTAAGTGTTGCCTTACCTCTTTTAATACTACTAATTTCCCTAAGATGAATTGATGGGTTCTTAAATCTTAATCACTGCATATGTAGAATATAACCATTGCTCTTTTATGATATAATATAATCTATGCCTTAATTATTATTATCACTATCTTTTATTTCCAATACTACTAATTGGTCTAAAGTAAATCACTGGCTTCTTAAATCTTAATCACTGCATATGTAGAATATAACCATTTCTCTTTTATGATATAATATAATCTTTGCCTTAATTATTATTATCACTATCTTTTATTTCCAATTGTTGCTTCAACCCACTTAATCATTAATTAATTAATTCTTGGTAAATTGTTGTGCCTCAACTCTCTTAATTATTAATTCTTGGTGAATCGCTCCTTGGTGGAATCACTGCATATTAGTAATTGGTGTTGTTGCTTATTAATCTCCCTTTCCTAGGTTGAGTGCTATGATTGGATGAGGGTATGTCTTCACAGCGAGGGCATGACAAAGGAATGAAGGAAGGGCAATTGCAAGGAGACAAGAAAAGGAGAAGAGAATTGTGGAAGAATATGTGGAGTGTGAAAGAAGAAGAAAAATGGGTCGATTTTGGTAGCATATAGCGTAAATTTAGAGAAGTAATGGGTGGCAGCAGGAGCTTTCAATAGGTGTCAAGCAAGATTCTACTAGGATTGCAAGCATTCACTTTGCCTATGACAAAGAAAAGGAGAATGTGGAGCAGGTTATAAGCATCCATTAAAGCATTATGGAAAATAGATCTAATTTCACTAGTTGGCCCATGTAGATTTTCCCTCATTATGAATGAGACATTTGACCTAGAATAAGATAAGTAATGCATATTGAGAATATCTATAATAGTAACCTTGTGATCCTTTATTATTATCATAGAACTTAAATTTAAATGGGTGATAGCATATAAATATCTATGAATGATCAAAGATTCCAATGACATAAAAGAAGTAACAACTTATTTTAGAAACAAATGTGTTAATTATAAAATGTTAATGCTTCTGGTTGGTGACTTAACACAATTATTTCCTAGCTATTTTGTTAATTTTTAGATCAGGAATTTAATAAGCAAAAATACAACACATAGAAGAACACTACATTTTTACCCTAGGAAAACCCTCCTACTCAAGGGAGAAAAACCCAACAAATAATCTTCTTATTAAATGAAAGAATCAAAGCAGAAATATGCTTACAACTTAGGCCTATGAATTTGGCCAAGACTTATACAAAAATATACAAGATTCTTCTCCTTGAGCAAATGATAAACTTTCTTCAAATAATCTAATATGCTTCTAAAACATGTGAATTGCTGCTAAGTACGAATTGAAATGAATGCTTGTCATATTCAAATGAGGTATCTTCAACTCCTTTATATACAATGAAGGTCGACCTCTTCTCTAGGTCAGCCGTAGAAGAAATAGAAAATATAAGATATGATTTGTACATCAAAAGGTTGACCTGCCTTGAGCATCTTTTCATTTTATTTTATTGTATCTAGGAGAAAATATCTCTTCCCGCTATAACACTAACACTGCATCTTAGCTAGGGAAGTATTTTCCAGATATCTATGTCATGGAGTCTCTCAACATGACGCCCAAAATGGCTACACCCATTTGTGGAAAACTCAAAGGTTCATCATGAAGTCTCTCAATGTGATGTTGTCATGGAGTCTCTCAACATGACGTCCACCATGGCTACTCCCATGCATGGAAAGAAACACATGTACAAGTGTTCATCATGGAGTCTCTCAACGTGATATCGTCATGGAGTCTCTCAACATGATGTCCACCATGGCTACTCCCATGTGTGGAAAGAAACACAAGTACAAGGGTTCATCATAGAGTCTCTCAATGTGATGTCATCATGGATTCTCTCAACATGTTGTCTCATCTCAGTTTCAGAGATGAACAAGGGCTCGCACCTCATATTTTTGTCTTAGAGAAATATACGCTACAAGGGCTTTCACTTCATATTCTCTGTCTCAAAGAAATATACACTACAAGGGCTTTCACCTCATATTTCTCTATCTCAAAGAAATATACACTACAAGGGCTTTCACCTCATATTTCTCTATCTCAGAGAAATATACATTACAAGGGCTTTCACCTCATATTTCTTTGTCTTAGAGAAATGTACATTACAACAAAACTTCATGATAATGTGACTCCCTCTGAAGCTCCAAGTACTTGCATCAACCTCCTGACGTCCTCGTCCAAGGTTGCCTCTATTAGTTTGTCAAACTCCCTCTTAATGTTATTTCCTCCTCTTCGAAGAAACTGATCTCAAATTCTCCATCCAAGGCTGACCCAACCTTGTGCCCTCGAGTGAAGAATCATGAGAGTTATGCACCACCAACTTAGTCCCAAGGAAACAAGCTATGTCTCCATGTTTGTTTATTTTGTCAGCCTGCATGACTTCCTCACGGGATGCATCAAGCTCTTCCTCCCTTGAATTCCTTATGCAATCTCTCATCATCCTTTTGCTCCTCAATCTGTCCTGGAAGCATTTTAGAGAGATTAATAATAGTTCATAGAATTAAACTATCCCAAAGAGAAATACCAATGCTAGAAGAATACATGATTCACTATTCCCAACTGCATGAATTATTATTAACTATATAAAATTTATTCAAGGTACAAGCATAAAATACTTATCTCTTTATGTTGGTACACCATTGCGTTAGACCAGTAGTTGTGTCTCATCTTCGCCACCTTCAGTGTTGCCATCCCATGCAACTGACCTCATATTTTCAGATCAAACACCTAAGTTGGTTCATTCATGACATGTCCCAAACCCATGAATTCCAATGCCTTATGAGACTTCCCACTTTTACCTTCCAACGTTTCCCAAAATTCAACATTATCTACAACACTTAATTTATTCTTGATTGCATCCTTAAGACCCACCCAATGCAATTCTACTTTAAACAACTCATGGATACTAGAGTTTGTCACATCATGACCATTCCATAACAGATGCCCAGCACTAGGTTTTAGAAATCCTGTTAAAACACGCAAAAAATGTAGTTTTCCCAGAACCATTTTCTGCTACTTTGGCCACTAAACTTCGTATAGAAATGGCATAATCTATGCAACTGATTCAGTCTAGCTTGAGCTTTATATTACTTCTCAGAAATCTAAATTTATGTTCCCTCATTAATGTACAAAGCAAACCTGGATATGGTTACGCCAAGTTTGAGAATTCAATACAATAGCAATATTTTGATAGCAATGGACCACATGACCCCTATGAAACACTTCCAGGAGTTCCAATGTTGCCCTGAGATCAATCTTCACCCCTAGACACTCACGTACAACCCAGTTTAAGTGCATATTATTGAAGAATGGTAGTGACCAAGTCCTAAAACTCACAATACTATCCCACAAATCTCATGCCAACATCTACAGGTTCCTTCAACAATATGTAGCAACTGAAATGAGCTAGCACATCCTCAGAAACTCACGCCATGCCAAACCCTACTTCTGAAACTTTCATGTCCGCAGACAAATGCGCCAAGGCTGGAGAACAACTGAGTAATAGAAGGAATAACACATCCTAGAGAAACTTAGCTAAAGCTGCAAACTTGCTCAGATTACTCATGAACTCAAACTTGTTCCCACTTCGAAGATCTACAATTTCATATTTGCTTAAACAAATTTGATCAGATCTTTTCTTAAACCCACTCTAATACCATGTTAATTTTTAGATTAGAAATGTAAATAAGCAAAAATACAACACATAGAAGAATACAACATTTTTTACCCTAGGAAAACCCTCCTGCTCAAGGGAGAAAAACTCAACAAATATTCTTCTTATTAAATGAAAGAATCAAAGCAGAAATCTGCTTACAACTTAGGCCCTTGAATTTGGCCAAGACTTATACAAAAATATACAAGATGCTTCTCCTTGAGCAAATGATAAACTTCCTTCAAAGAATCTGATCTGCTTCTAAAACATGCAAACTGTTGCTAAGTGTGAATTGAATTGAATGCTTGTCATATTCAAATGAGGTATTTTCAACTCCTTTATATATAATGAAGGTTGACCTCTTCTCTAGGTCGGCCCCTAGAAGAAATAGAAAATATAAAATATGATTTGTACATCAAAAGGCCAACTTGCCTTGAGCATCTTTTCATTTTATTTTATTTTATCTAGGAGAAAATATCTCCCACTGCTATAACACTAACATATTTTATGTCTAATTATGAACAAATGGATAATGTCAAGCTTCTTGATGTGGATATTTAGTTTAGGAGGTTTATCATTGATTATAATTATTTTAAAATGAGAAGAACTCAAACAAAGTGTAAGGTTAGAAATTAATCATTAGATATTATTAACTGAGACACAAAATGAATGTTTATGTATGTGTGACCAAGTGCTTACTCCTACTAGGTTAGGAATATGGGTGAATATTATTGTCCAAGTGTATGGTTATAGATAAGTTGAAACCCTATCAACTTAGTAAAAGGGAGGCCTTGATGGTTATCAAATGAAGTTTATTAATAGACCTAAGAATTTGGGATTTTCTATCAATATAAACCAAACCACCTTTGTATTTTAGGATAATCCTTCACAATTAAATTATTTCATTTTCCAAAGGCTTGAAATTCTTACTATAAAAGAGGAAGATGGTGTATATTCTTACCTTAATGTTTTACATGGAATTAGGTAGGTTAAAAACATAGCTATTTAAACCTCTTTATATATTATGAATTAGGAACATGATTACCTAATCTGAGTATTGGATTATGGTCGCATAATAATTTAAGAAATGATGACTTGTTTAGCAGCACTAGAACCACATTGTACTAAACATATGTTTAACGTTGCAAGTTGATACTCTTGGTGACCCACCTTGGATTTGAGGATAAATTTTTAATATGACTACATAATGATTTTCAATCCCTTAAGTATGAGAACCTTGATATGAGAATTATAATGTGAATGTAAGAAGGATATTATAGATGTAGTGAACCATAACATGCTAAATGGAAGGCAACTATCGTTTAATTTGATTATGCTATTGAGATTGAGTTAAGATATAAACCTTATGAGATCCTACTATCCAACATCTCTTGAGACCTTCTTGTTGACCATTAAGGTCATAATTAGTATAAATAACAAGCATGAATTAATTATCTAGTCTATGAACTAGACTATTCTAAGAATATGGGGTTGCACCATAGGGTAAAGGAGATTAAAAAATTAAGAATATTATTAGTAATATTAATATTGGGATTATATTTTCATATGTTGATCTAATGGATACAATGTTGCCAATAAGATTCGAGTATTGATTAAGACTTAAACAAGTTTATAATTAATATTATTCCTTAATTACTAATTCTTGATGAATCGTTCCTTGGTGGAATCCCTGCATATTAGTAATTGGTGTTGCTGCATATTAATCTCTCTTTCCCAATCTAAGTGTTATGATTAGATGAGGCAAAGTCTAAATAGTGGGGGCATGATAGTCTGTCCTTCCCAATATTGCTTGTCCTCAAGCAAGTTCAACTCTAGGATGCTCTTAAAGTTACCAAGATCCTTAATCAACCTTGTAGATTTGTATTTCTTGGACATTGCTCCTTTTAGTGATATAATTAGCTTTTATTACGATACTCAGATATAATTAGGAATTGAAAACTCTACAACTAGTGGCAATTATCTTGGTTATATTTGACTCTATAGTACAATGATGTCCTTGGAGAGTAGTAGTCCCCATTTTGGTTTTTTGTTGAAGAAAACATTATTTTGTGGGGGGAGTGATGTAGTCAGTCAAGAGTGTTCATGTTATTAGTCAGTCATTTAATGTAATTAAATAAAACTATATGTATGCAACAAAGTATTTTATGTTATAAAGTTGCGGGGAATTAAGTCCTTGACTAATAGGATTAATTGTAATAGGTAGCTGCGACGATTGGTATTCTCAACTACCGTCAACAATGATATATTTTTTCATTATAGTCGGGGACACATTATGATGAAATGTTATGACAACTTATGTTGACATAGCACAAATGATTGTATTATGTATCTATTGCATTAATGAATATAGTACCATTATTCTATGCACATTATGTGTTCATGAATGTTTCCTATACATGTTTTGTGAATTATATTCTCGTTTACTCTAGTACGTTGTCAATTCATCCCTATGAGTAAGCATTTGGTGTCGTTGGATTGAACCCTCGTACACATCACAAAGATGAAAAAATGGCGTCATAATGGGTTAGCCAGCTGAAGAGTTGGTACAAGCCAATGTAGATAGAGATGTATAGGAGTGAATTTACACCCCTCTTGCAGATTCCCCTTTTACACCCTCCAACTTAGAAAAATCAAATCCAACTAAGCAATTCAACATCACCTATCTGCAATGCACCCACTTGGTGCTTTTCCTTTGTGTCGATGGGATAATTTCTAACGTTGACACACGCGTGGACGTCTGCATGACGCGCTTTCATCCTTGACAGATTCCTACTTCTAGAATTTGTAGAGATGTTACGTTCTCCATTGGCAACAAAGCGCAACACCTCTGCGCCTTCCAACCGATCTTTGAACGGCTCTTTCCCTCCTAATTCTTCAAATACATATCTTTGATCCTCATTCCATCTTCTTAACGATCTCACATGTTGGCTTGATTTTGGCTTCACAATTCTTGAGCTCCTACACATCTTCTCTACATCATGTTGCACTTTTTCCACCATTGGAGCTGCGACTTGGTGTCTCGAGGGACTGCTTCTTTGTTGTTGTCGCAACGTAGACCTTACCAAGCTTGCATCCTCTTCTATGTGCTTGAGGGCATCTTGATTGAGAAGGTGATATTGTTTCTTGATTTACGTAGCATAGTGTTATTGTTATCGTTCAGTATTTCCATTATTCTCTTTATCACATTTTCTATCAATCTATCTCATTGTCCATGGAGGTGCAAACACCAAAGCGGGGGTTTGATTGTGGCAAACCCCTATAGAGCCCCAACATTTTTCCTCTCTTGGTTGTGTTTAGGTACACATTCGCATGGAGCTTGCTGGTGAATTGGACTGCTTGTGAGTTAACATTCATCACTTTTTCTTTCATTATCTTCTTTATCATTTTTCTAGTTACTTTAGTTATTTTGCTTGTTTTTATTTCAGTTAGTGCTTTAGACCTCAATTGCTAAGTAGTTAGTAGGTTTTTGTGCTTTTGCAATTTCTAGTTTTATGGACGCCAATGCCCCAGTGAGATACCAACACATCGTGCTATCATCCCTGACCTACATTGTTGTCCTTTGGTAGAGAGTTGTTCAAGGTATAGTTCGGGTTCCAGAAACTTGCTCATTTAGGCTCATTCAAACTCCTAAGTTAGTAGAGTGACATAAGCACTTGAGAGTGCTCTTCATTCTCTATCATTGACCTAAAACTCTTATCCAACCTAAGGTAGACTAGGGTAGCCTTCCACTCTCAGTTTTCCATGACTTGGATCCTTAGTGTGGTTAGTGCCCCTCCTCTACATTTTGGTGAACTCGATGTGAACCATTTTGGCTCCATTTAGCAATGCTAAAAGATCATTTCCTCATATCCTAGGAGTGTTGTGGGTGTGAGTGTTGTGAGGTGCGTAGCCTTGCAACCCAACCTATGACCCCTAGTGGCATAGTTGGAAGGTTCCATAGGCATCACAAAATAAAACCTTAAGTGGGTCACCATCTAGCTACGAAACCTTTGGGGACTCTATGAAAGCTTTGTCTAGTATGTACGTAATGGCCTCCTTTTTACATGTTCCCATCCCATTTGTGCAACCTGTGAGTGGATCTCCTAGCATAAATTTCACCTTGCATGAATTGTCGATGAATTACAATAGAGAACCATCTCCCTTATACATCCCCACACAAATTAATGGAAGCACCATAATTGGTGTTCTTGTTGACCCTACATATTAGGTGAATGCCATTACTGAGGTGATTATGTTGATCAATTTATTACATAAAGATGGGTATAATGAATCTAGGAGCACCATCTGTACACACGATGGGATTTTCATACCTCCCATCGGTTGTATCACCTTGTCAATATTAGTTGGACCTAAATTTGTAAATGCACTCTTTGACATAATCCTCGGGTCTAAGCTCTTTAGAGTGAAACTAGGTATCTCCTAGTTGGTCGCTATGAATGTAGTTCCCTCAGTGGTTCATAAGTGTTTGAAGTTTTTCCATGAGGGTATAGTGCACATAGTCCATGACACTAGCTATAAACCATCAATTGTGCATGGGGGCTACTCGTTGGATCACTTTTGGCTTGTGCCCATAGGTCTGCTTCCTCCTAGGATGAATATCTTGTACCAAACCTATGTGAGGTATAAGAACAGGGGCATAACACCTAAGGTGAGGTACCCTCCTCCCTATGCCATCTCGCATAGGGCTTGTGTGAAGGCAGATAGTGATGCCAGCTTGGTTCAAAGAAGGGAGGAGGAGAAACGTGCTCAAGGTTCTTCTTCCTCCTCTTCCGTTGTCCCACCTGCTACTTCCTCTTGCTCTTCTGTGACACCATTGTCCTCTACTCCTAGGTGTTTGTTGGAGAACCCAATGGTGCCTACTTGGCGAAAGCCTAACCATTAGGAATTCAAACTTCCCATCCTACCTATGATCCATAGGCCCATTTGATATGGTAAGGGGAAGGGTCCTTATGGGGAGTCCTCTATATCTTGACCTTCACGGTCTCCTACTACTCTTGCCTCTAAGGTAGTGAATGGGAAGAGGTCCACCATCAAGGTGTTAGAGCCGACTCCCCCTACTATTATTCCAACATCCTCTCGACCTCTCCCTACTGTTCCCATCTAAGAGTCCCTCCCTCCACTAAAAATAGCCATGATGGATACTTTGATGATTAAATAGGAGTCTTTTATTCCATCTTAGCTCCTAACCTCTAGCTCTTGGAGTCGTAGGAACCACCTTGCGCATGAGTGCAAGTGTTGGAGAAAGGATTTGGCTATTGAGCAAGCTACCCTGAAGAGGAAGGAAGGGGAGTCGACAACCCCTGCCTCAACATCCACTATTGTATCTTCCTCTCTCATCCCCTTTGCTTTAGTTCCATCGGAATCAATTTTGCTTCTGGCTCCTCTTGCGAGCATAAATGATCCTAACCCAAAAAGGGTACAGGTGTTTATTGCTCCTTCGGTTGAGCCGACCCTTTTGATGTCCCTCCCAAACATCCTACCGTTTTCAAAGCCTGTGGACATGCCGAATACCTCGATGGTGTCCATCATAGTTTTCTCCTCTTCCTTCGTGCCTTCTACCTCATTAATGGGGATCTTGCATCCTCCAACAAAGTGAAAGATGGTGGATGGCCCTGCTAGCAATGGGGGTCGAAAGAGGGTTCCACCTTCTTCGAAGGGTGGTTCTATATTAGCTTGTCCCGTCCTAGTGATGGAAGAAGTCCCAACGTCCCTTGATTTTGTCACTACTCTCGAGTCCCTCGGTGATCCTAGCAATGAATCTCGGGTGCCACCTCCCTCATCCATTAAGTTAACACATTGCACCCAAATGAAGTGCATGTTTAATTCTTTGGACAAGGTCTTAACCCTACCAGCGATTTTCACAAATTCATTGACTTTCACCCCACAAGAGCTGAGCAAAGAAGACCTCGAGGGGCCTTCTTCCTTGGCCCTTGTTGCAAGAGGATCAAAGAGTTCCCCTCTTGATATTTCGCCCTTGCAGGTCCCCTTATGATGATCTAGACTAGGAGAATGACCTCTTGGTTATGAGGACTAGGGGGCACCTCTTCTTTATCTTTAGATTAGATTGTGTGTGTGTATTTGTGTTCCCCTGTACTTTTGTTATATGTTCCTAGATGACCCTTATCACCCTTGCAATTGCTTGGATATAGGAGTGTCTATATGTCCTAAAACTTCCTCTATTTGTTAGATCATTCTTCCTCTATTGTATATTGATTTTTGATAATTGAGGACAATGCAAAGTGTTGGAGGCATTTAGGCTTCCCTTCCATGTTGACCCAATTTTTTATTTTTATTTTGTCTTCACATGCATTCTTCATATTGTTTGATATAGTAGGAGGTTGATGACAATTCATTTATATATACTATTACATCTATTTATCTATGTTTATGAGTAGTTATGACCCCGAAATATCATATCGCCCTTGTGCCTTGTTCATGATGTTATTGTCTTTTCTTTCTTTAATTTTATCCTTCTTTCTTACTTTGTGATGTTGTGGTGCTAATGTATTGTCCCTCATGTGTGTGATAACATTACCACAGTTACATCTCACTATGTTTTGCAGGCTGCATCACTTTTTCTTCTCACTTCTCTCCCCTTAGGATGTCACATGCCTTTGTGTTCAACACATACCATCCTAAGGGGGGCTATCATGTCACTTTGATTTTCAGAAAATGCATTCGGTGGCCAATAATTCTTTTCTTGAAAATCCTTTTCAAATACTTTTCAAAAATCGCATTCCTCAACAAGGACCACTAACAGAACATTGTTCCTTCATTATGGGTTTGTAAAGAAAGAAGTGGAAAAAAATTTCCTCCGAAGAGGGAGCATCTTCTCCTGTGGGCGAAGTCCTGACCTTCCTCTTGCGAGGGGCTTTCTTCCTTTCAAATTCCTTGATGAAGTGAACATCTTTCAAAATGATTCTTTGATATTGAATTTATTTGAAAAATTGATCTATATAGGATCTAGGACTAATTGCTTACAGAATGCTTAACGTTAAAAGATCAATTATTACAACGCTTAACTTAAATGATTACAAATTAAATGCTCAAATGAAATAATGAACATAACATAAAATAAATAAATGCCAAGATAAACTGAGAAAGAAAAGAGAGAAGAATAGAGAGACGAAACCAATTGATAACGGAGTTCGTCCCTAAGGACTACGTCTCCGGGTCCCTCTCCAATGGAGGACCGATCCGATTAGCTCCAAATTTAGTTACAATTGAGGCAGCATCATCCCCTTCAAGTACATCAAAAGCACAGCATCACTTCGATATACAGGAACAATACAAATCATCTCTCGAGCATTCTCTCGTTCTCCACCTGGACTTGTAAAAACAAGGCCTATACCCCTCCTTTTATACAAAAAGTTTGCCTAATTAGGCCTAACCACCAAAATAAATGCTTATCTTCCCTGATCAGTTCGTATCATGTCTGGTTTATCCTCTGCAATCTTCTTGTTGGAGTAGTTATAGTGGGTTTTGGTTTATTTTGGCTTATTTAGCCATTTGTTGAAGGCTCGGCCAATAATCATTTAGCAAAATCAACCCGCTGCCACTATATTATTAGATATTCTTCATGGCGCAGCGGTGGCATACCATTTTAGACCCCGAGCGGTCCGGGGTTCAAATCTTCGCGCTGTTTGTTTTGCAAACAAATCTTCAACGAATTTAAAACAAAACGAAACTTTACTATATCTATATTAAGCGCGCGGTCACTGGCTCAACGGTGAGTCCGGCCCGATATTCCCGCCGAGATCCGAGTTCAAATCCGGCTACCAATTTTACCAGGCCGTTGAACGAACCAAGCCACCTATCGACGGACACGTGTCGCTTTCCAATTCGCCACAACATCCAACGTGTACGCTGATCTGGCGCTGACTGTACAAACCATATGCTGACAAAATGGATGACGTGTCGAGCTCCTATTCGCCCG